>JAUELO010000342.1:585977-602495 GCA_032357855.1 Amphibolips quercusostensackenii
ACCGCGCATTCTCGAGGCGATCATACGTGCTCTAGCGTGAAAAACGAGCAGCAGAATTAATTCAGCGCTCGTTACAGCGTGCCTTACGTGGCGCCATCTGTTTTTTTTTTATCAAACGGGTAGGTGAGTTATGCTGAAGGCCTATACATAGCTGTATGTATACATGCGACAAAGAAAAATAATGTAATACATCAAATACATAATAAAAATGGTAATTTTAATTCAAAGTGGCTTTCAAGCAGTAAAACTTGAAAATTTGGAAGCGTTCAAAATATTTTTGTATTAAGAATTTTCTAGAATTTTGAAGTATATGGATCGATTTTTCAGGACCTACCCTAATAACACGGAATGTTCCAGGAACGTTCCCGCAACATGTAAAATATCCACTGGTTCGGAACGTTCCAAAAACGTTCTGCTGGAACCTGAGGGGAACCTTCCGTTATTGGTATTTTTAACAACAATTATCTTAAAAACCGTAAAAGATAGGTAAAAATGGATGACATTTTTGAATTTTGAGTACTGCATATACTACACTGTAAAATGATATCCATTTTAGAAACTGTCATCGATTTTTACCTTTTGCTCACGGTTTACGCAATAATAATTAAAAATAATAACAATAACGGTAATTTCTGTTTCGAACGTTTCTGGAACTCTCCCAACCAGCGGACAGTTCACACGTCGCGGAAACGTTCCGAAGGATCCCGCCGAACGTTCCGGGGACGTTCCAGAAATGTTGCGTACTATTAGGGTGGCATAACGTTTCAAGATATTTTAAAATATTCCACAGGATTTTATAAGATTTCCGAGGATTTTAATAATTGTGCAGGGATTTTATAGCTCTCAATGTATTTAATACATTTTTTTGTGTTCTAGGAAATATCATGATAGAATTTCAGGGTATTGTCAAAGATTTTAGTAGATATCAAATAATTTATTTACGAGAAGTAAGGTGTTTTGTAGAATTTTAGAGGATTTAAAAGTTTTAAAGAAATGTTTAAACATTCCTAGAATTTTTTTAATGAATTCACTAATTTAAAGGGATTTCAAAGACATTGAAATATTTTAGGTTATGAATTTTTTTAGAATTTCGGTAGATATAGAGCGATCTTCCAGGACCTATAAGATTCTGAAATGTTTTCAAATATTTTACAGAATTTTAGAAGATTTTCAAGCATTTCAATGATTTTAAGTGATTTTAAGCTTTTAATGTATTTTAATACATTTTACAGGGTTTCAGAAAAAATTGTAATAGAATTTCACGGGATTTTATCATATTTTTGTGGATTTCAATAAATTTATTCGCGAGAGAAGAGGTATTTTGTAGGTTTTCTAAGCTTTGAAGATATTTGAAATTATTTCTTAGAATTCAACTTGTATTCTTATTAATTTATCCTGAATTTTTTTCAAAATTCTTTGGAATTCAATTGAACTTTTTCAATTCGCTTGTGTTCTTCTCGATTCACTAAAGTCCACTTCATTCAATTGATTTTTTTTTTAATTTTCAAAAGTTTTTATTTAATTGATCCTGATGTTCAATTAATAGAATAATCAAAGGATTAAAATATTTTCATGTATTTTTTCAAACTCCTTAGTATTTTTAAGAAAGGTGTAACATGTTCAGGGCCCTACAGGGTCAATTCTAAGGCCCAGATCCGAACCTGATCGGGGTATGTATTGCACCGCCACCTAGTCTTACTTTGTCGCAATTACCTCATACACATGTGTATATGTACTTACGAATTTGTTGTGTTTGGTGATGAAGTGTCAAAATCTCGTGTGTTCTCATCGGTATTATTAATGTAAAATAATCAATTTATTATTATTTATAACAATGCGAAAAGCTGTAACTACACCACGTGTCCAGAAGTACCGTGTTTTATCCAACATACAATACGTGCGCGCTGCAAACAAGAGTGAATAAATTATATTTACTCTTAATGGTGCACTAAAGCAACCTCAAAATTGAATTGAATGTTGAAAATGATTGCACATTAAATATTTTATTATTATTTTGAATTCTAATGCAACTAATTAATTATATTGGAAATGATGTATTTCTAGTGTAAGAAAGGATGTTCGAAGATGTCCGATTCAAATTCTAACCTTGAAATTCAGTATCTTGATGTTACTTGAGAATATCGTCACACCTCTAATGAAAAAAAAATACTGCTGGTGTGATAAAAAATGTATAATTCCAATATTGTTCTAATATTTCTTAAAATATGGAGCAGGCTGGATCTCTCGAGATTGAGAGGGCAAAAAATCAGGGCACAAACGTAAGTATTTCTTCCTACAAAATGATTTATGTTTTCTTTTCTCTGTAAAATTCATTTTTATAAACATTTGAATGAAATCAACTTTTATAATTTAATATTTTTTTAAGAAAAGCCATCTTTAAATGAATATTATGATAGCGAAACAGACGAAGGTAACAATAATTTTCATATCGGATCATGGCCAGATCCGGTACCGATCGGGCGGCCTAATTTGGCCCACGGCGGGCCGTGTGTTTCATAAGCCATTGAGCCCAGACCTGGTGACCCTATCAGCGGCCGATTTGTCCAGGCCTGGGTCTGATCAGGGCCAAGACAAAATTTCTACACAGGTTTTAAAAGACTACAAGTATTTTTAATTGAAATCAGTGATTTGATAGGATTTTAAAGTATTTTAAATATTTTAGGGCAATCAAAAAAATTTCATTTCTTTGGAAATAAATACTTTGGATTTAGATTTAATACTTTGGCATTTTAAAACGTGGTTTCTTTTTTAAATTAGACAACATTTTGTATTTAGTTTCTTCATAAATACATTAAAATAAATAAATATAAATACGTTATATAATATATATTATTGCATGAGTAGCTTAAATTAAACGAATTATTAAAATTGCATGATTTCAGTCCGTAAGCTAAAATTTGGTATTTAAATATTTAAACAGATTGTAAATATTATTTATGTCTTTATGTTTTTAACAAAGTCTTTTTTCTTCTGAGCCAATACTGAAAAGAGTTTAGCAATTTCGACTGCGATTTTTTTTTTTTTAATAGGACTTAAAAATACCGACTAAAGAATTTTTTTTGCAATATATTTAACACTTGAAATAAAATGAAACTACCAATTTCACAGATCAAGAATCATATTTGCTGTGTATATAAATTTTAATACGTAAAATCTTCTCCAGTGTTTTTACTTCTATTTAGTAGTGTATCCACATTTTCAGTTTCTTTATTATTTTATTAGAATCGTTAAAAAAGTGTTACCGAATTCAATAACGCAAAAATCATATGATGCACATTTTGCAGAATTTATATAATCTTACAAACAAATAATATTCTTGTGCTTATATTAACACTAACGCAGGATTGAAACATTATTTTTAATTTTTTTAAGGCTTTTTAAAGTGATTCTTTTCGAGATGTATCTTGAAATATGAGTGTTACCGAGTGTAAACAAAACTTCAGAGACAGTTTCTTTAGCATAATTAAACACCCCTAGAACTGATAGATGTATCTCTGTTTACAATTTTTAGATTTCTTAACTTAATACAAATAATTACTATAAGCAGTAATCATTGAAAAAATTCGTTATTCATAAATATATCCTTTTTTGTGTACAAATTCGTATTTAGGTACATGTTAACGAGTGAAAATCTGGGTTTCATTTTAATGCCCAATTTCTTAAAAAAGGAACGAAAAATTAGAAACTTTCCCAATAAGTACTTCGACGTAAGTACTTTCTTGTGGTATGGCTTCTTTTCTCATTCTCAGAAACTGATACGGAAATCATGGAAAGGCATAGTATTAAAATATTTAAATAATCATTGCAAAAATTATAACAAAATATTAGTTAATCTTTTATTTTAAACTGCTTACACAAAAGTACATAAAAATTAACATATTTAAAAGAAACTTTGTTTAACATTGTGCGTGTAATGAAACTTAAAAGCTATGGATATAATACTTTTTGCAATAATTATTTTAATATTTTAATATTATAAATCTTTTTATACTTATTTTCCTGTAATTGTTCCTTAATTAAATATATTATTAATTAATTATTTAGTCAATTATTAAAAAAGTAAAACTTTTTCGATTATTATTAAAAGTAAACAATTAATTCACGGTTAATTATTTGATAAATTTAAATATCATTAATAAGGTAAAGCCGCGAGATACTTCTTTAACACCCTTTTTTAAATGAAAGTTGGGCAATGTTTACAAGCTTGCCATTTATTTTGAGGTGCAGCAGCCCAAAGGCATAGGTGGCGCCGCCACTAGGCGACGGTCAACACATGATACATTTTCATTTCAGTGTACCGCTTGTCTGATTTTTCTGTCGTATGTACTTTACGCATGGAAATGCTAGATCTTCTCGAGTGCGGCGCTAGTGTGGCAGGAGTACCGATGGCCGCCCTCATGACCCGTGTAAATATAACCACAAAGCTCAAACAAAAATGCGAAATTCCTGAATCGTTTAAACAATTTCTTGAGCTATAGGAATACAAAAATATAAAAAATATTATATTTAAGTGAAAGTGTGATATCATTTCTGTGATGTGTAAGCATACATTTAAAACTGGTAAGTTATATATTTATTGTTCTTCACTATATAATTTAACTTATATTTAACAATGAAAAAAATAAATTTAGGGGTGAATGAAATTATTTATTTTATTTAAATATTTTTTATGACATAGCAATTCATCTATCTATGTTAATCACATTCATATCATAATCGTAAATAATGCAAAATGTGACAATGTCAACATCGGGATCTGCCATTAATACTCCTACCACACTAGCGCCATACTCGGAACGGAAAGTATATTAACCATCTTGATACGACACAAATTTGTTCATTTTTGGTTTCATTACTTTGGTCACGACTGGCATAATGACACGGAAAATCCTGCTCTTCGACCGCCCATTTTTGCGCGCGCAAGCATGTATTTACGCGCGCAGAATTTAAGAGTAGAGAAATTACTCTACGTGAAATGAAAACTTAATGAGATAATTAAATAAGCAATTTTCTGCAAATTACACATTCAACTCTTTTTTCTGGTTATACAAACATGTTATTTGTATATATAATGTATTTCCTTGAGTTTTTTTGGAGATTGAATTTATACAGGGTGTCCTAGGCTCAAGTGTCCGGACTTATATAGCTGTATAAAATTTTTAAAAATAAATCAAAAATTTCTTTTCCGAAAACTAGTTGAAGTTTCAGTTTTTGAGTTATTAAGTATATAAGCTGAACCAATCAGGAGCGCAACGCATGTGCGTGAGCAGAAGTCCAGCCTAGTGTTGACAAAGCGTACGCCGAAGAGAGTCTTGCGACAGTCACTACACAACGTTGGACTTCCGCTCACGTACGCATATTGCACTCCTGATTGGTCCAGCTCGAATACTTAATTACTTAAAAACTAAAACTTCAACCGATTTTTGGAAAAGGAATTTTCAAATTATTTTTTTAATTTTTATACAGCTATGTAATCCCGGACAATTGAGTCTGGGACATCCTGTATAGCACGCAATTTAAATATTAATATTGCCATGTATATGTTTTGCATGTTTGTTACAGATAGGTAGTATACAATTTATAAATACACTTTAGAAAAAAATTATAAACACCTTCCTTGTCGTTTGTGTTTAGAAACATGTATATTTTATTCATCATAATGCAAAATGTTTATTTTAAATGAAAAGGAAGGCAATTACGATTTAGTTCCTAAAGTTTGGTAAAGTGGCAGGTGACTCATCCAAAATGCAAATACGACTTTTGAATCTGGAACGGCAAGCATGTTCATGCTTGTGCTCGCAAAGAAAATGCTCCATGCAATATTGTAGCAATTAATACAAAAGAGTTCATGACATCAGCCTTTGAGGTACAAAGTGTGGCTGTGGTCCAGGCTTCACAGGGACCATCTGTTCATGCAGCAACATCTGTGAAGGAGATTACGTGTCTAAAGTTCCTACTCGACGCAACATTTGGTATGTCCAGCACCCTTCCTGATAAAATGGTCTTTGAGATTTACAAAAGGGCTGATAGTCTTTATGAATTTGCAGAAAACATGCAGCCAAAAGCTACTAAGCATCCTTCCATACCACATTTACCCAAGATTCCTGACATGCCCAGTCACAAAAACGTGGAGCAGCAGTGACGCTTTCACTCCATAAAGAAAAGCTTCACTGACTAAACACAAATGGGCAAAACCTACGCAAAGAAAAATAGTTCGAGAAACTTTACCAAACATAGTTGGGTAAATTTGGGACATATGGACACTTTGATAAAGATTTATTTCTAGTTCGGTGAAACTAAATTCGGCAATACTTTATTCAAAAACATGAAATTGTGACAAGCCGATACGAATATCTTCTGAACTGTACTTCAATTAATATTGTACTTGGTAGTTGACATTTTAATGCAGATGATTTGAAATATGTGAAACTTTAGATAAAGATTACTGAACAGTTGGGTAAAACGCAATCGATTGCTCGGTGGAAAATATAAGTGTGTTTACATAAAAGGAGTAGAAGAATCACTGACGCTCGAGATACTTTAAGTGCCAGTTTGGTAAACCGTAAGCTTCTGTGAATCCAAAAAAAAACCTTATACACAGCCAACAGCATACAGTCACATACACATTAGTCAGTCACAGCCAATCAGAATAGAATGTCATCACAAATACACTGACGACGCCTACAGATAAATAAACAATATAATTTACATATAAATAAACCTGATATAATACTACACATATAAGACGCTTTCGACGAATCTACGCAGACGCACGCTTCACACTGAGAGGTGAAATTTAGAACTCTTTTAAATACTACCTAGAAGAGTGCTTTCGGCACTTGTGAGAAACGACTAGTGCCGTGACTAAAGTTCTTATAAAAAGACTTACTTTATTAGATCTATATTTTTTGAAATCTGTATTTTGTAATTGCCACTATACGTCCTAGTAATTTTTCACTTTCTTAAAAATAATAACTTTTGTCTAAAATTATCTCAATAAAGTAATTATACCAAAGGCAAATAAATGATTTTGTGGATGCTCCAAAATTATTTTTACAAACTACCAGTAGCATGACGAAAGATTTTGAGTGCCCTCAGTAACATTCGAACATCATATATTATTTATTTTTATCAATAAATAAACGTGAAAGTATGCACATTAACTTACTAATTTAATGCACATTCAAGAAATATTTTAATCATAAAAATCCTTCCAAATGCAAAATACTAAAATTCTGGGAAGTAAAACTATATGAACTTGTTAAATTAAAGTTGACCAAGTAATTGTATAATGTATATAATTATTTTGCTCATAACATTTAATTCTGCTAAGTTTTCTAAAAGCTGATAGGGTTTCTTGAAATTTATTAAAAAATTTCTGTAGCACATTTTATAAAGAAGTTTCTTTATATATTTTTTATAAAATCACTTAACGAACGTTGATTTCACAAATTTATATATAGTTGTAGGTGATAGATTTTTTTCATCGCAGATGTTTTTGTTTGGATTTCACGTTTTTTTGTAATAACAGAAATAAGAAAGGTATGCTTAAATAATTTGATTTAAATTAAAGTAATAATTTACAAAATACGAAAAACTAAATTAATTGTCTTAATAATTTTCGCTAATAATTTATTTATTTTGCAATTAAATTAAATGTTACCGTACTATTCAACTAAAATTTTGATTTGATTCTTTCATTTCAATTCAAAATAAAAAGAGTGTCTTGGTTAACTAGACTTCACTGATACTCCCTTTTCCATGAAATTATATAGAAATATATTTTATTCTCTTAAATAAAAAATTCGTTATTGTTAAGTAATTGTGAATAATTCAATGTTGTACCAATACGCACCCCTGCAGCCTAATCCATCCAACTAATTAACATAAAATTTCCATGAGAATCTTGAATAGTTTTTAAAATTTCACCGCCAGGTGCGTTAACATCGGTCCATGGTGAACAACTTCATAATTTGCTACTTTGTTAAAGTCTTATTTTATTATGCAATTTCACAACTAACATTCATTATTAAATAATAAACGACCATGAGGACACTCTAAGTAATCTAAATATTCAACACCTTGTTTCAAATTGAAAAATTAGTAAATATTTTCGAGGTGCCCAATACTTGCATACGATTCTGAAAGATCAGGGACGTGGTGGAAGTTGCCGCATGACTATAGGTTTACCAAACTGTCAGATAAAGTCTAACGTAGCAGAAATGAACAGCTCTTCCACAGTGCACAAACTTTCATACAATATGCAGGAGATAACAACACAACCAAAATTAATTTTTCTCTAGAATTCATCTATAACTTTACCAAATTTTCAAGTAAAGAGTGCACTTTTCACCTAGGAAGATTTACCGAAATTTATCATTCTATAATCAATTTTTAAGGAATCATTGAAATTGCATAATTTGATTTCCAAAAAAGTGTTGCTGGAAAAATAGATTTTTTTACTAAAAATTGTCAACAAAAAAAATACATTTTTTCACTTTGTTTAATGGTTGAATCGTGTCAAGCTCTCCTTAATCCATATGGAGAAATTTGTCCCGAGAAAAATTTACAGCGGTTTCATCAAAACCTAGGAGCATAAACTTGATGTAAAATTTGTTGTTATTCAAGCATTAATGGGTTAATACAATTATCTTATCACAATGAATACAATTGCAATAATATAATATTACAATATGTTATCATTATAAACAATTATTATCATGCAAAAATAAGGTTCATTAACCTCGCCAAATACCTTTTAAATGTTAACAGATTTTTTTATTTCTCAATGCAAAAGGAGAACAATTAACAGATATCACGCTTACCCTCAGTCTGATTTATGATTATTCTGCCAGAATTTATTATTAAAAATAATTGAAAATACAGAATCTTCAACTGCTTTTTATAGTAAATGGGATGGCATTGTTGCACTTGATTGTAATTCAAGTCTTCCTAGCGTGGCAATATTAATATTTAAATTACGTGCTATATAATCTGAATATCCAAAAAACTAAAGAAAATACATTAATTTATACAAATAATATAATTCTTTGAATATGAAAAAAACGTAAATGTGTAGTTTGCAGAAAATTGCTAATTTAATTATCTCAATCAGTTTTAATTTCACGTAGATCGATTTTTTCTACTTTTAAATTATGCGCGCGTAAATGCATTTTTGCGCACGCAGAAATGGGCGGCCCGAGAACAGGAGTTTCCGTGTCATTGATCCGGTCGTCTTTGGTCTCCTTATGTCTCTTCACCATGAAATATAACCTCAATGTTCAAACTAAAATACAAAATTCCTAAATTTTTAAAACAATTTGTTAAGCCATAAGAATATTATAATATAAAAAGTGTTATATTTATGTGAAAGTGTGATTTTAGTTCTGTGATGTGTAAGCATACAAGATTCAAAATTGGTAAGTTATATGATACTTATTGTTGTCCACCATATAATTTAACGCATATTTAACAGATATTTCGCGATAAATGAAATGATATATTTCATCAAAATATTCTTCATGACAGTAGCAATTTATCTATTAACGTAAATCACATTCATATCACAATCGTAAATATTGCAAAATGTGCCAATGTAAACATGGGGAGCTACCTTTAATACTCCTTCCCGACTAGCGCCCTGCTAGAAATATCGAAATTATAAAGAAACTCATAGAGACCTAAATTTTTGCTAGGAAAAATTTACTTTATCCCCTAGTCCTACTAAAGTTTCCTCCTTACGAAACTCCAAAAAACCTTTTCACAAATTTCACTAAGTCCTCATTTTCATGACTTAATTAAAGGTGCCACTTTTCAATATTTTAAATGAGAAAGATACGATATTTTTGTCCACGTTCTCCTGGCAATTTCCCCCAGAGACATTACTCTTTTTAGAGCATGTCCTATTTAGCACAATCTAAATAGGGACAAAATAATAGCCATATACATAATCACTGAAAACTATTCAATAATGATGAGGATTAGAAAATCCATGATATCTATAAAAATAATTATTATACAAAAGTGATCACATAACAATTTATAGAAAACAGAAAATTGATTTCTAAGAATAAAAACTAGAAGAAATACAAAACTTTTATTGCTCGTAATCTATATTAACTAAATCTTAATTAAAAAAAAGAGATTAGAAAATTCATGATATCTATACGACTAATTCATTCTTATTCTAGTTCATCTTTCTTTTATATTGACAAATAGAAGTCAAAAAATATTATACAAAAAGTGATAACACTACAATTTATAGAGGACAAAAATTGATTTTTAGGATTAAAATTTAGAAGAAATATAAAACTTTTTTTGCTTGTTATCTATAGAAACTAAGTCGTAAGTTTTAAGAATAGAGATTGAAAATCCATAATATTCATACAAATAAATATTCTTATTTAAGTGCATTTTTCTTTGATGACATATAAGAATCAATTAATTATTCAAAAGTGATTAAAAGGAAATTAATAAAGAATAAAATTTAATTTTTAAGAATGAAAATGATAAAATTAATTATATCTGCACAAATAGTTATTTTAATTTAAGTGCATGTCTCCTCTTCTGTTGGCACATAAAAAACAAATAATGATAAGAAGTGAATACATTAAAATCTATAAAAAAAATTGATTAAAAAAAATAAAGATTAGAAAAATACAAAATCTTCTATTGGACGTAATTCATAGAAAAAATTTTACCATTTAAAAATAGAAATCAGAAAATGATTATATCTTTACGAATAATAATTTTAATTTGAATGCAGTTTAACGAAACTAAGCATGATGATAAAGAAAAATCTGATAAATTCCCTTGAAATTAAATTACAAGTATACAAATTACAGTCAAACTCCAATTTATGTCCGGTTTTGGGACTGACGGTGAACGTCATTTGAAGTCCGGCAAAATATAAACAGTCAGAGGCGTATGATGAACCATTTATGATAGATATTTCTGCGTAGTAGAAAAAATTTTTAAAATGATTTTTTATTATACGGAGACAAGGGTGAACTATGTTTTCAACGTAAATAAGGAAGAAAGTTTGCTGTTACACGGTAAAATAAATGTTTTTCCTTCTTACATACTTAAAACGTTTTCGGACCGTTCAGTATCTCGTTTGATATGAGAGCTTTCTCTTGAATAATAATCGGCCCAGATACAAAACCACGTTTGTCGCTCGCTTGCTTAAACCTTTCGAAGACAGTAGTATCCAAAAGCACATCACTATTTTGCAACAAAAAGCGTTGCAAAAACTTGCCAGCACTGAACATTTTAAAATTACAAAACTTCGTAAAGGAAAGATAGTTTAGGCAGCTATACGAAAGCGCGACCAATTTAGAATAATGACAAGGAATTTGAATTTGAATTAAATATTAACAAGAAAGCTTATTGTAAATAATTCATTTTAAACCGTTGCATAACATTTTAGATGAAAATAATTTGATGTTCACTGCTCTTGTTTATTAAAATGGCTCCAGCAGTTACTTCCAGATACACAAAAGTTCGCGTGTCATGGTAGAAGTAAACTGATTGGTCAAATCGTCTTCAAGCATCGGAGCCCAACTGCTAGTGAACGCGAGCCAGCTATCGTGCTTATTTGCTATGCAAACGTTTGCCCTTTGTGCTTGAGAGTCAACTGCGACGCAGCGCTGTGACGCTAGTCCGGTAAGGATAAGCACTTTATCAATACGATCCTGTTTTTCATGCTTGACTGACCGTCAGCCCCGGCAATCTTACCATTCTTCAGGTTTTTGATGATATTTCTAACCTCGGGTTTTCTGTCTTATCGTGTTCTGTGTATTACATGTTTTGCCCTATAGTTTTATCTCCTAATAATTTCCTAAAAGAGTTTCTTAAAGCGTCTAGTATCCGGTTTGTGTCATATATCATTCCACCCTTTCTATTTTTCATGCTGAATAACTCTGTACTTTTCTTTCTTTTTATACTGATCATTAACGTTTTGTAAAATAGTTCCTTGTTTCCTTTCAAATCGATTTCCCTTTTCTTCTATTTCTTTTAATTTCTTCCATACTTCTACTTTATTTTTTTCCTCGTCACTAAGTCTTGTGGTGTTTAGCCTTTCTTATGCGCTTCTTTGTATTCCTTGACGGCTGCATCAACTTCATCATTCTACCACGCATCACCAGACATTCCTCCGACAACCGCTGTACCACACATTTCGATTACACATCTAATAGTGACGTCCCTGAGCAAAGTCCATGCGCCTTCTATTGTTTAATTGCTACATAGATTTCATCATTTCACCACGCATTACCAGCTCATTCTTCCGACAACCGCTGTATCATACATTTCAGTTGCGTATTTACCATTGACATCCCTGAGCATAGTCCCTGCGCCTTTTATATCTTTATTGCGTATCGGCGCTTTTTTTAGTTTGTTCTATTTATGCGTTCGTTTATCATATTTCATAATCTCTTGGCACTTCCGGATCCTGTAATTACTCGATTTTTATTCGCGTTTGTTTCGTCTCTTTGGTTCTCTTTATTTTTCATCCCTGACCTAGGTTTATTTTAGAGATTACTAGGTGGCAATCAGTATTGCATTCAGATTCCCTCATGACCCTTGTATTATTTACTAGTTTTTCTAGTCTTTCATTTGCAACGACGAAGTCAATTATAGTGCAGATATGTTCGTTACTCCAGGTGTACATGTGGATCATTTGATGCCTAAGCCAAGTGCTTGTAGTAAATAAGCCCTTTTCTAAACTGAAGCTAACTAATATACCTTCGTTCCTATTTATTCTTGTATCCCAAAAATTACCTAGGACTCTTTCTGTACCCTCGCATTTGACGCGCAGCCACCCATTCATGTCATCTAGTATAATGATTTTTTCACCGTGATCGCAAGTACCCATTATATCATATTAGGTCTCCCAAAAGGCGTCTTTAATTTTGCTTGAATATCCGTCAACTGGGGCGTAGCACGCTATGATGAATAATCTTCTGATTCCAACTTTCATTCTAACCCACAGCAGTCTGGGAGATACAAAGTCATACTTCCTGAGATGCGTACATGCCCTCTCATTTATAATAAAACTTACCCCGTGCTCATCATGTGATTCACTATCTACTTCTGACCATATCTCAAGTCCGCCTTTCAATGTCCCATTGTCTATATTTCTAATGTCGCATTCCTTCCTCTTTGTTTCAGGTACACATAGAATATCTAGCTTTATTTCGCGCAAATGTTTCTACTTTACCGGGTCCATACAATTTGTCAATCAAAGTTTCAATCCATTCCGAGGCTATTTTATTGTTTGTAGTCTTCATTGTTTAAAGTGTACGCCTAACTAACACTTTAAACGTTTCCTTTCGTGCAGTGAATCTCATCTCGTCCACATAGGATTAAACTTGTACTATAGGACCCGAGGGTTGAAGAAGTAGATTCCAGTAAACAAATAAATTCATTTATTAGTCGTAGCTTCCAATGGATATAAAGTGTATCGTTACTTCAAGGAGTCTGACGCCTGAGAGTAATATATCATACTGCTTTAAGAGAGCAAGATACACTTGGCTATACAGAAATCATCTCGTGTTCTGCGTGAGATAAATCTTCTAAGTGTAAGGAGACGCTACGGAAACAACTTAGCTCTAATGGTAGATCAGTCTACCTTTGTAGGGTATAATCGCTCCTGGCATAAACCAAGTAGAGATAATAAAGCGAGAAAACCTCGTGGTACATATGTTTATTTGTAACTTATAAATTATTAGTCGAAGACAACTAAATTAAAATAGAGTCTTGTAGTCTACTCAGTCGAAAGGAAACACCACTTCTGGAGGGCTAGTCAGTCGGAGGATATGGAAAGTCCAAAAAGAAGTTTTCAAACATCGGATTTTGCAACCTGATATTTAATTAGTTGCGTAACAATCGATAACGCAGTAAATGCAAAATTTGTAATATTTGGAACTCACGGTTTCATAGTTTAAGCAATGACATCGCGGAGAAGGTCAAAATAAACCTTTGGAATATAGTGCTTCACGGTCTTATATTTAATCACTCGTGCGCCAAACCAATGTCGCAACAAATGTAGAAATGGTAATCCTTTTTAACGTCGGAGTTCGCGACCTAATATCTAATTATTCGCGTATCAAATCAATATTAAAACAATTACTAAGAAAATTACCTTTTCGTGAGGTCGGGGTTTGCGACCTAATATCTTAGTATTGGCATAACAAATGATATAACAACAAATGCAGAGAAAATAACTTTTTCCGTAACGTGAGAGTTCGCGATCTAATTGTTTGCGCAACAAATTAATATCCCAACAAATGCAGACAAAATAACTTTTCTTGTAACGTCGGAGTTCGCGATTTAATTATTTGCGCAACAAATCACTATTGTAAAAATCATTGAGAAAATAACCTTTTCGCAACGTCTCAATTCACGATCTAATTACTGTGCAACAAAATTATATCCCAGAAATTACTGAGAAAACAACCTTTTCGTAACATCGGAGTTCACGATATAATAACTAATCAGTCTCATGAATCTGACGGAATAAGCCTCTACTCTTCGATTGACCAAGAATCAGGCAACCTTATCGGCGTGCACCGTAGAAGAGGTTACTTAATGCTAAGCAGCCCCGATGTGCCGCTTACCGGTCGCTTGGCGTTAAGTGAAGTTAAGTTAAGTCGGGTTGCCTGCCATCAAGCGTTAGTACCTTGGTACGAACGCGAAGTCAGTCAGTCCCACCAAACCCACCAAACTTCGGTAAATGGGGTTGCGGGAAGAAGTTAAGGGATGTAACTGGAACATAGAGAAGGTCCGTCATAATTTCAAATGCGCTTAAATGCGCCACCAATAACAATTTTTGCGCTTGCTAATTAACGAAGATAAAATTTTTTTTGAGGGAAGGGCAGTGTGACGCAGTTGTTAAATCTTTGACAGTTATATGAAATTCAAAATAGCGGATATGGAGTCATTAATCTTTAAATGCGTTCACATGCGCCACAATTTTTTTTTTAAAACCTTGAAAACTGTCCATGATACGAAGGTTTTAACACTTTGCAAAGTGATGACCAAGTGATGACCAACAAAATAAAAAGTTTTAAATCCGCAGTGATAAAGGAACTGCACGGAGAAAAATGGATGGTCAAAGCTAGAAGGTTAAAATTTAGAGAGACAGTCTGTTCTTCTAGATGATCTAAAAAGCCTTTTAGAATTTTTTCGACATAGTGAGAGAGACTCTTATTTTATGGCCAGTCTGAGTGCTAAAGAAGGTCAGACTCACTGTCAGGAATAACCAAAGTATCCTTTTAAGATGGGCAATACAATACGATCATCTTGTTTTCACGTATTTCGACCATCAGCGGAAAAGCAAATGACCCATCGCGAAGGGCTTACCTGATTAGTTACCGTTGGCGTGTTTATTTAAATGATTCAATGTGCAAGTCAAATGTTCACAACAAATAAAAAATGTGAAGTGCATACCAATATTTGGAATTATTGTAAATTCATATTTAAGATAGAAAAGATATTCCTTTCTTTAAAATTAAAATCAATCATTTATTTTCAAGGAGAAAATCTACTAAATAACTTAAATATTACATCACAAGTCTTTCTTGTAAGCAAATAATTATTTTTAATGATTTGATTTTTATCATTTGCTGTATACAATTGCTTTTCATTTTCAAGTTTTTAAAATATGCGCGTCAAACCTTAACCAATCCGCTTGTCGACGCGATGCATTCAGTGGAAAGGTACAAGAGTTGGAAGCAGAGTAGTTCAGAGCATTTTCGGAGCGAGTGAATGTCATTCAGCCGTTCAGTCTCACATTTGCTATTTATTAAACTTAAACATATTTCAAAAAGCTTGAACTGCTTTTTCATACTTCGAAAATCCATGAAGAGTGAAGTGCATAAGAGAAAACATTCTGGAAAGTAAATTAAGTTTATTGTTTGTAATTTTCAATGTCAAATTTGATGCTTTTAAGAAATTAGGGCTAAAGACGTAACTGGACGCCCAGTTATCTGTTGGTTGTCACCGTGTCGTTTCAAACTAAAAACGTGCCAAAAATTTTAGCATTAGTTGACGGTGAAGAAAGTAACAAGATGTGGGATATTGGTTTCTGAATTGATTCTAGTGTTTGAAATATTTCAATTCAGTGCAGCACAGTGACGTCGCGCAGTGTCCTTATCCTTTCGTGCTCCAAATATTTTGTCAATGTGCATTGTTTTTGCATATCAAATTATGTCTTATACACCTTGCTATCCACAAAGAAAAATATGCTTTCAGAATTTGTGTATTTTATATAAATTTTCAGGTTTTATAGTTTCACTTAATTTTATAATTTCCAGTCTCCTATAACAGAGAGACTGAAGTAAGTAAGAAAAGCACAACAAATTTAGAAGATAAAGTATAAATTAATCAACCCCCTAAGATGGCCAGGTCGACTGTCCGAGCAGATCAAGTTGACGATCTAAGTTGATCAAATCGACCCTATGGATGAGCGATTCGACCCTTTATAATGATTGATTC
>JAUELO010000342.1:675862-688305 GCA_032357855.1 Amphibolips quercusostensackenii
TTACTTAAAGGATATATTGAAAAGTCGATGTGTTTAAGAGAATGGAGTCGTGAAAAGCTAAATGTTGATTCTATGATTATGTGCATAAGAGTCTATATCTACGACTATACTAAGCAAAATGCGTCGGCGTTCTTTTCTCCGCAATTATTCCCACACAAGCGTGCTAACTACTCAACGACTCAGCTAGCTGCTAGAATGTTACAAAACGAAACGCACATGCAAAGGACAACAAGCTCACTGACGGATTTACACTCGTTTGGGCCTCATTATAGGAAATTTTTCTGAACAGAAAACAGGAGAAAACATGACTTTTGACCAAAATATTGAAAAATAGTAAGTAGAAAACATTCTCATTCAGGGGTATCCTCCTTACATTTGGAATCAATTAGACAAAACGTTTTTTTGGCATTTGTGCAATCAATTTTCTTTTTTGATTCAACAAAGCTTTAAGGTAAATGTCCCTCCTCATCGGCATTGCCCTGTTATCGGCACAAATTGAGTGCACTTATTTTTAAATACAAAAAAAAACTATTTAATTAATTACATAAGAAACTAAAACTAAAAATAAGAAATATTGATGGAAATCTAAGAAATCTTATAGCATCATTATTTGTCATGGACCTAATGTAATTTCCGTATTAAAAATACATTAAGATCGCGCTTTAAAACATCAAATAAAAATATAGAGTATTACTCGATATCTTCATAGATTTGCTAACAAAACAGGTCAAATTTTTGTGCTTCTTGTAGGAAAATAAATGTATTACCGATCAAGTTGTAAGTTGTTTCAAACGAAGTATTAAATCGCCTTTTATTTCGTACGTTTGCTATTAAAAATTTTTATTGTATTATTTACATATTTAACTATGCCGGTACGGGGAAATCAAAAACATTTGTTGCTATGTCATCGGCGACAACAAAATACAATTAAATGTCAAACGTTGTAACATCAGAGAATTTGCAAAATGAAATTTAAAGGAGATTATACCTTTTAATCATTGGAAATAACGTTATTTTAATAAGTGAGTACAGAATATAGCATATTTTTTCTTTTGCGATTCATGTTCAAACAGTCCTGGAAATTTGATTTATATTGTGGACATTCATTGAGATAACGAAATATTTGTACTTAATTGCAATTTGATCATTCATAAAATCAATAAATTTGAATAAAATATTGCAGTAATGAATCCATAACTTATATCTGCATTAACAAACAAATTGGGAAATTAGTAAGAAACATTTTTGTCTTTCGCTTTAAAATAGCTTTGCAACTTTGAAATATGTTTGACAATATTTGTTTCAAAGATTACAGGAAAATTTAGCATTGTATGTGATCAAAAAGTATTATTTTTCGCTTTTGAAAGTTGAAAAAAATTGTTAAGGTGCCGATGAGGGGGACATTTACCTTAAATATTATGTTAAGCAAATCAAAATTGTGTTCTTCCAACAAAAATGTTAGTGCACAATTCAGTTTTGCATGTGTTCCATTAAAAATGGTTGCATTTTAAAGAATAGAAGCTTGAAATATTTCAATATTATACATTACAAAATTTTTACTTAAATTTAAATGTTATTTTATTTTTAAAATTAAACTTGGAAAATTTCCCATTTTATGTATTTAAAAATTCAAATAATTTTACAATTAAAAATTTAAGCATTCAAAATAAATAAAATTTTAATTATAAATCTATCAACTTTTTTCACTAACTAAAATGAATTTCAGAGAATGCTTTACGTTTTCAAATCTAGGAAATATTGATATACGAGTATATAGGAGCCCTTTTATATTTGAAATATTTTAATTAGTTTTTAATTTAATTAATTGAAATATTTTAATTATTTTGAATACCTATAGTTAATAGATTGACACTTTACTTTAGAAGCATTAATTTCGGGCTTTGCATATAAACTATGAATTACAATAGCGATTCATGAAACATCACATTATTAACGTGCGACTGTGTGCAGATGACAGTCTAGCTTCCATAACGGACACTTGCATATTCAATTCATATTTGAAGACTTTGAAGTTTGAACTGATCAAAAAGGATAAAATTTCAAAGCCTTAAAATTGTTTAAGGACTCTTACCCATTATATTTCGAGTAATAATTATTACAAGGAGTTGTTAATTATTTTTAACAATGTATGTCATGGAGCCTAAGTTTTTTTGAAGAATATTTTAAGAAAGAGCGATATTTTTCAATTTTTAAAGAAATTACCCAAGCTTCTTTGGCAATTTTAGTTAGATATTTCGAAAAATTATTAAATAGATCAATTTAAATTTACACCAGTCACAAACCAGGTCAAAAAACCGCTAAAAGACGAATCGCTGTACGTACGACTTAGCTCAGTCTTAATATAATTAATTAAAACTAATTTTTTGTGCAAAAACCCTCCGCGAATCCACGTTTGGAAGTCCCAATCGATGCCAACCATTCCTTCATACTTATTTATCATGTTTGAAAGAAAACTTGGCTTTTGTTCAATACTCGATTCTCAAAAATGCATATCCTGATTTTTTGCTTACTTTTTATGTTGCATGCAAGCTTTATCATAATATGATAAAGCTTGCCAATTTTATAATAACATAAATTCTTTTTTTTTTATTCTGAAATAATTGAAGTTTTTAAAATTTTTATTTTGACAAAAGTGGCTTTCTAATGGATTATATTGTTTCTGATTATTCACACATAAAATAAAAAATAAAATCTTGTCGAAATAATGGAGCTGAGGATCATTTGAATGCTCTTTAGTTTCTTTACTGAAAGATAGAACATGGAATTAAATATTAAAAATGAAATGTTGATAGGTCTTACAATTTTTTCTCAAAAAGGAAATTTTGACGTACAAAATTAAAAAGTACATATAAAAGAAAAATTTTTTAAATCAGGGTAAGCATTTTTTGGGAATCGAGTTTTGAAAACCATTAAATTTTTTTTAAACATGAAAAATAAGCATAAAGAAAATGTGAAGTCGATACGAATCTCCAAATTTGGATTCCCCGAGGGTTTTGACAATAAAAAAGGCATCGAATCTCGGCACTAAATCATCAATTATCATAGTTGAAAATAAATCGTTTCTTCCTAAGCATGCATGATTATGAATCGCATAAATATAACCAAGGTTGATTTCATGACCCCAGGAACTTTAATACGTTCTGGCATTCGATGTTCAATCAAAAAACATTAAAGGCGGGGATGAACACAAGTGCCGGTAATTATTACCGCTCATGTTCGACAATGAACTATGCCCTGCGCTGACTAATCATTCGCGATAATGTAATTCTTAATCAGATATGAAAATACTTCTTGAATAATAAAGTATCTAAAAAAGTGTCTTGTATTTCCCAAAAAAGGTGTGTACCATACTCAGAAGAAAAGATCAACTTTGATTGTTAGCTATTTAAATGTCAAAAGGGTAAAGCTATTTGCAGCTTTTTGTTGGATAATCTGTTATTCTCTCAGAAAACAAATTTCGAAATAAAAAATTAACTTAATTTCGATAATAAGCTCTATCTTTTCAAAACTGACTCCATAAAACACCGGTGTCAAAATATTTTTAATAATTTTATAATATTTCGAAAAAAATATAGATGATTTTAAAGCAACTTTTTTCAGTTTTGGAAGATTACATTTTAGAAAAAGTTCGAATAAGCTTAAGAGATATTTAGTAGTTTTAAAAAGATTAAGAAATAATTTAAAACTTGTAAAGATTTCAACAAATTTAAAACAAAATGTAGACTTTCGAAGATTTCGATTTAAGAGATTACACAAATTTGTTTGAGATTCATAGGAAAATTATAAACGATTTTTTTATTTTGAAAAATTGATTATTAAAGAAAATTTCAACTATTTTGTGGTATATTCATCTTATCTTGTTGAATTTAACTATAATTTGTTAAAAATTCTTTTTTTTTTTTAATTGAAAATATAACTATCATGCTGATTTAAAAAAAAAATCTTAACTGAATATTCAACTATAACATTTTTGCTGAAAATTTTTTTTTTAGTTAAAAATACATGTATTTTGTTAAAAATTAGTCTTTTTTGGTAGAAAATTTATGTTCTTGGTTGAAAATTCATCCTTTTGGTAGAAAATTCAATTACTTGGTTGAAAATGAATTTTTTTAATTCATATTTTCGGATTGAAAACTTAACTGTTTGATTACAAATTCAGGTGTCTATTTTGTTAAAAATTGGCCTTTTGTACATTCTCATCAGAGAAGGTATTTGTGTAAAATTTGACCCCCTTGGTTTTTGTCAAATGTCCACGTTTTGAGACCCCCTGAACCTGAAAAACAGGTTTTTACGAATGTGTATGTCTTTCTGCATGTATGGCTGTCTGTTTGTGAGCACGATAACTTTTGAAAAAATTCATCTATTAGATTGGCCTTTGATATGCTTTTTTAGTGTCCAAAACTGAAGGTCAAGTTCGTTAGCCAGCCATTTTGGATAAAAATTCAAAAAGTGAGCACATTTTGGAAATTTTTGAGACCACTTTTTTCAAGATTTATGCTGTCTTCGGTAACAGATTTAGTGCAAACTTTAGGATCATACTTATCGCAAAAACATTTGAAACAGCTATTTCGCACACCATGCACATTTTATAAAACTAACATTTTTGCTCACACAATGATTTTGTAAAAGTGTGATTAGAAAACACAGCTGATTGAGGTTTAAAAAAATGTCTCGCTCTGTCGTTAATTTGGCGGCAAACCAAGCGTAGCGAATAATTTTTTTCAAATCCTGGCTTAAAAATAATTTATTACGTACTACAAACATCAACTTATTCATAAAAAAATGTTGTGTCACAAATAATAATTTTTCGCTGTTTTAAATATATTTTTAAAAATATTTATTATAACTTTTATAATATTTATGCATATTTACGTTTAAATTATTTGAAAAAAATATTTTTAAAAAATAGAAAAAAAGTACGAGGACGCGAACGTATGACGGCAGACTCTCCAGTCAGGTAGATAGACCACTGCGCCGTCGCAGTTGACTCGACTGCTTACTAATCCGACCGGAGTTTCAGGTGCTTAAATTTATTCAAACCCTTTTTTCTCGTAAACCGCTTTTTATCTAAGCAAACGGTTTCAGCCTTTTTTATCTCATATCAAGCCTTCTTTGCTCACGAAAAATGATTCCAATCCGTGACCCCCGTTACACGCACTCCCCTTGTAAGTATCTCTCCAATCATGTAATCAAGCCCGTCATCCTGTTCTCCCTTCACCCAGCTTTTTGTCTCTCTAAAAATGTCGATCTCTCTTTATTCAACACTTTCGTATCCCCTTTTTCACTATAACTTTTTCTATCGCGATTCGGTCCAAAAGTCAAGCGCTGCCTTCAAGTCCACGAACATTGCTATCATTGCCCCTTTTATCCCGTTTAATCCTATTATTTACCAGATACTTCAGAACATATATGTTGTCCATCACCCCCATTTCTTTCCTAAATTCTGTCTGATTATGTGGCTTTATTTTTTTCGCAAACTTTTTTCTTCAACCTCCCTGATAAAACAGCTTCTTATACTTCATACAATGTCGGCATTAGCGTCACTCCTTTATAATCTTTAACCTCTTCCCCTTCGCCTTTCTTCACTATGGGTACCAAAACTCCTTCTTTCCATAACTCTGGCCACCCCTCTACTCTCCATACCCTAGAGCACATTATCCGTGACCATTTCTTTAGTTCTGTCCCTGCATATTTTTAGACTTAATTTGCAATCTCACCTAAACCAAGCGCCTTTTCATCTTTCATTATTCCTAGAACCTTGACTATTTCTTCCCTTGTTATGTCCTCTTCCTCATCTCTTTCCCTGACATATTTTCCTCCTTTTCTAACTTTACTCTCTACCCCTCCTAGCAAATCCATAAAATATTTTTTCTATTTTACCATCTCAATATCCTGCTTTACTTTTTTCCTTTTTTTCTCTCTCTATTGACTACTCTCCAAACTTCTTTTTCCGTCCAAGCCTTCTTCGCATCTTTTTCAAACCTTTTATTTCCCTCCGTTTTTCCATATTTTCATTAACTTCTTCTTATTTCCTTATATTTTTTTAAGTTTGGCCATTTCTTTCCTAATTTCTTGTTTTATTCCCTCTCTGCTTTCCTCCTGCCTTATTTCCTTCATCTCTATTACCTATATCATCATTTTGCGCATTTTTCTTAAGGTTAAATTTTCAATTTCTATCGGTCTATGTTCCACTTTGTCTTCTTTCCCCTTATCTTTCTCTCCTGTTCCGTTCTTATATTTTTCCGGTGGTGTTCTAAACATTTTCGGATTTTTTTCTACCTTATCTTCACTGCCTCCTCACTCTGCCCTAGCCCTCTTTCTATTAGTGTACCCCTCGATTGAACCGAAATTCTCCGCTCTAAATCTCTCCCTTTCTATCTTTTTTCTATACTTTCCCCTTACTTCGGTCTCACCTTTGCTTTTGTTGTCTCCTTTATTCATCAAACCGATTCCAAGTAACCTCTGCCTGCATCGACCTACGTAACTTACGTAAATTCTGACGCCACGGCGCTACCTGACCAATTTAGTTTTGATTACTTCAAATGTAAAAGGTGCAGTTTTAAAATCTTAATTTTTTACATTTTAATGACCGTGACAGATTTTTACAAGCCGGGAAATTGTCAGAAGTTTTTTGCACTCTAGTAGCCACCTTAAAAATTATGTAACATATTTTGTGGATTTCAAGTAAAAAGCTTTTTCAGGTGCACATCAACGAGGGTTAACGAGAGTGCATCTAAATGTTGTCCACAGAAGAGTACTATATTTGTTTTAGCAGAGTTTTAAATATGTGAAACAATTTACGAAGCTAAGCTTTTTTAATTTCTCGGTGTAGTATTTGTTATTCATAAGTTCGCGCACTTAGTCATATGTAACCACGAGAATACGGAGCGACCCCTCACGATGTCTTCTCATGTATGCATCAACGAACTTGCATTGTGGTCTAAAAACTATCACAGGGTTCCTATCCAGCCCCTTGACCCTGCCGCCGGGAGGCCTTTTATTTCGTCCGAGTCGAGCTCTGGCCAGTACAGTCTTCTTCAACAAGACGCAAGGTTTGCAATGCGAACTCTCTTTAGTATATGTACCCATCATCGCGATACATTCGGAACAGAAAGAGAGAAACTAGGAAAAGGAAGAGAAAGGAAATACAGTGCAGGACTACATATTATGGAAACGGGAGGGTAATACGGAATTACAACGTACTGAAAATATTTCTTGTGATAAGTCTGTAATAGGGGTGTTTCATAACTTTATATAAAATAATTTTTAAAAAGATAACTTAAAACTAAACTGAAAAGTATTTTATTATTTTGAGTATTAGAAAACCATTCTTAAAAATGTTATATAGGCTAAGTATATAGATCTCCGAACAGCGGCCAATAATAGAACCGAATTTTTGAAATGGAGCTAAGTGATTGTTCCAAACTATGATGGTCCATTCGCCGCTATAAACCAGTCGCCACTATAAACCAGTCGCCACTATACAGGTAAACCAGTCGCCACTAATACTTCTGTATGCTCTAATCGGTCCCCAAGATAACTTTTGTTCAAAAGGTAAAAAAAAGTCCCCTGAATATGAATCTCTTGGTTAGGTTTTCAAAATCAACGTCAGTTTTAGTTTAAACAATTTTTCTAAAGATGAATTTTCAACAAAAACATTATTAACAACTAAAAATGAATTTTTAACTTCGGAATCAAAGAAAAATTATTTTTAGTTAAAAATAGTTAAACTATCAACAGAAAAAAAGGAATTGTAACAAACAAAAATAGATTTCTAATAAAAAAATGGTTTGAGTTTCAACCAAATAGTTACATTTTCAACAAAAAAAATGCGTTTTTAACTGCAAATTTAATAGTTCAATTTGAACCGCAAGTGATGAATTTTCCACTAAACTGCTGAATTTTCAATAAAAAAGGTGACTTCTCAACAACAGATGAAATAATTTACATTCAAACAAAAAAAAAAGGAAGAAACCGTAAAGTAATGTTAAATTGTTTACATAAATCCAGTCGGGGCCCCGGGTTGTAGCCCTTACAGCCACCTCCTTTATCCGGCTCTAGCTTCAAGTCTGAATTTCAAACTTTGCATCTTGTTGAAGAAGACTGTACCGCCAGCGCTCGACTTGAACGAAACAATATGCCCCCCGACGTTAGGATCAAAGGGCTCGATGCGAACCCTGTGATAGCTTTTACCCGCATTATGTGTATCAGAGCTCCTAAGGTTTTTGTATAATATCGCTAACTGATATTTATTATTAATAAATATGCTTACCAGAAGTCTTGGAACATTTATTCCCGACAATCAACGTCTTTTTATTAAAATTTCTTCCTTAATTGTGCGGATAACAGTTAATTAAATCTTACCCAATTGAAGAGAAGATTTCAATACTCAAATATTTAATTTTTTTTAATTCTCGAATTTGGACTTTCACGCAATTAAAAATAAAAATGTGAGATGGCGTGAAACATACTCCTTAGTGAACATTCTGTAATCATCATTTTCAAAATTATATTTCTCGTAAATTAATCCCGTAGCGAATAATCCTGTATTCAGGACCTTTTCTGGATTATCCGCACAATTCTCAACCAATTTCAATAAAACTTTGCAGCTGACTGACCAACTATTAAAAATATGTTTAAGCGTAATTTTATGCTAATGCCTTAGAAACTGTGAAATTCTACAAATCAGAGAAGAAAAGTGATGGTTAATTTTAATGGCCTTATTGCCTGACTTTCGAATCTTAAATCAAAGAAGTCAAAACAGTTAATAGATTTCTTGGCGTGGCGATTCTACCAAGCAGTGACTGTATTTTTATGTTAAAAAAGGTACAAATTTAACAAGGGGAGACAGCCAATTGTGAATTTTAGCTTTGTTTCATAATATTTTTAATGAAAGCTTATTACCTGAGTACTAATTTGCCAGAGCTGTAATATGCGTTTTTCGCACTTTTCGAGAAAATCGACTTCGAAATATTCGCCACAGTCCATATAAAGTTTGGCGAAACACAGTTCCAATTGACTTGTAGTGCAGGCAGTAGCAATTCGGCTCCATAACCGGAAGGTTGTGTGTTGTATTCTCGCTGCCTGCAATTTTTTTATTTTTTATTTATTACAGTGTTTATAACTACAATTTCCTTTAATAAGCTCCAAAAATTATACAAACAATAACTTTTTCAGTGCGTTTCATAATTTTTCGTTTAAAAAACCTCGTTCAGACGAGTACTTTTAATTTTAAATATAATTAGTTAAAATTATAAAAAAGTTAATAACATTTATAGAAAAGAAATTTGTTGGCAAAAACATGATACAGATAAAAAAGTGAGTTTTTCGGTAAAAAAATTCTTTAAAAAAATTATTATTCGCACAATTTTTGAAGATTATTGAGGGAAATTATATTTATAAACATTGTAATAAATAAAAAAGGTTAAAAAGGTGCAGGAAACGAGAATCAAACACGTAACCTTCCGGCTTTGCAGCTGAAGTGCTACTGCCTGAGCTACTGGCCAATTGGAAGTGTTTTTTGCCAAACTCTATGTTGCCTGTGTCGAATATTTCAAAGACTATTTTCTCGAAAACGTCGAAAAACGCAAAATACTGTTATAGCATTTTACAATTCCACTTTACAATTCCAGTTCCACTTTCTTAATAATAGAAAAGAACAAATATGTTTTCCAATACTGGAAATTAGTTAAAATATAATTGAGATGTATATTTTGACGAGTTGGGGTATGGCCAACTATGAACAAATGCTTTTTTTCAAATACTGGAAATACTAAATATAATAAATATAATGATACAATAACTGGAAATAAAGTCGAGTTTAATTGAGAGGTAGATTTTGCCGACTTAGAGTATAGCCAACTATAAACAGGTAGTTTTTGTTGAAATCCTGGAAATGGGATTAAATATAATTGAGAGTTAGATTTTGCCGTGTTAGGGTATGGCCAAATATAACCTCTTTTTACATTATCATCAATGAGAAGATATTAGTTTTATGTGAAAAATGACTTTCGCGGATTCCATCAAATGTCGAAGTTTGAGGCCCCCTGATTAAGAAAAACAGTTTTTACGTCCGTGTCTGTCTGTCTGTCGTTGTCGTCGGCGTCGTCGTCTGTATACAGGATAACTTTCGAAAGACTAATCGGATTATGTTGCGCTTTGGCATACGTTTTAAGGGGCCAAAAATAAAGATTGAGTTCGTTAACCAGCTATTTTGGGTAAAAATTAAACAAAGTTAGAGCATTTTCAACATTTTCGAGACCTTTTTTTTTAAGATTTAAAAATTCTATGTACGGCTATTCGTAGTACTCGAAAAGTTAAACAATTTATCTCTACAACTTTTTCCGATAAAAAAATTATCAGAGTTACAGCATTTTCAAAATTCAAAAAAACAAACGAAGATGAAAATTTTAAGCCAAACAACGCATGATATGAAGAAAAGTCAACTAAAGAAAAACGTTGCTTTTTGAAAGCCTAGCAAGATTAGCATAACAACTTTTTGAATTTTCTTGAAAAATCGAAAATTCACATTTTCATCGCACAAAAAATAATGAAAAATCAAAAAATCTATTTTGCGGTAAAACTATGCAAGATGCAAAAAAAAGATGAATTAACAAAAATTATGCATCCGAAAAAGTTCTACAAATTTGTTAATCACTTTTGCGTAGTTTTCGGTTTATTTGTAGAAAACGCTATTAAAAATTCAGAATAAATTTTTGGACAAACGGCAAGCCACAAAAAAATGAACAAAAATCGTTCAACCAAAAAAGATCTTTAAATTTATTAATAATCATTTTTCGATAGGATGCGTAGTTTTTGCTTTAACCGTGGAAAATAACATTAAAAATAATGAAGTTAAATTTTTGGAAAAAATGACGCAAGGTACGAAAAAAAAATTAATAGAGAAAAATTGTACACTCAAAAAAAATCTATAAATTTGTTAGTAATCGTTTTTTGTTAGAACGCATAGTTTTTGTTTAAATCGTAAAAAATAAAACTAAAAATAAAAAAAAAATTAATTTTTAGAACAAATGACACAAGCTATGAGAAAGTGAATAGACAAAAGTTGCTCATCCAAAAAAGAGCTGCAAATTTGCCATCAATAATTTTTTGATAGGACGAGTGGTTTTTGTTTTAATCGTAAAAAAAACATTAACAATAAAAAATTAAATTTTTGGAAGTACAACACAAGGTACAAAACAATTAATAAACAAAAGTGGTTCACTCAAAAAAGATCTACAAATTTGTTATTAATTATTTTTTTAAAGGATGCGTATTTTTTGTTTAAATCGTAAAAAATAAGCTTGAAAATAAACAAATTAAGTTTTTGGAAAAACGCCAGAAAGTGCAATAAAATGTTAATCAACATAATTGTTTTTTTTATAGGATGCTCACTTGTTTTTAATTATAAAAATAAGACAATGAAAAGACATCTGTTTTAATATCAGTGCATATTATGAATTGTAATAATATAAATTTATTTAAATGATACATATTTCAGGGTAGCTGAGAATTAAAATTAGTGCAAAATAATTAACAAATATTAAAGTAATCATGAAAAATAAAATTGGTACATTATTTCGTAATATCTGAATAAGTAGTCCCAGACCGAGGTACAGAAATAAATAAAATATTCATTTGAGATAATAGAGTTGATCTTAGTGTAGAGAAGTTATCACTTGACAAAATCGAGTGCGAAGCACGAGGTGCGTGATGAGAATGTGTTCGTTAAAGCCGAAGGAGCTTTAACAAATGAAAAATGTGGTGGGGCAAGCACAATGATCGAGCTCGTAGCGCGAGGCAAATGCATCATCGAGCGCGAAGCGTGAGAGTCAACAGACGCGCGTCCTAGGCGCGCTTAAACTTGCGAGCGAATCGAGCCGCGCGCAGAGCGCGCGATGAGAATGTGCCCGCGCAGCGGGTAGATTTTTTCATACTGGAAGTAGGGATGAATGCAATGGAGAGGTAGATTTTCCCGAGTTGGCGTGAATGTCAGCTATAAATGGATGTTTTTTTAATACTGGAAATGGAGATGGATATAATTGAGAGGTAGATTTTGCCGAGTGGCGATATGGCCAAGTACAAACGAGTGTTTTTTTAATACTGGAAATGGAATAAAATATCATTGAGAGGTAGATTTTTATGAGTTGGCGTATGGTCAGCTATAAACGGGTGTTTTTTTTAATACTGGAAATGGTGTCGAATGTGATTAAGGGTTTAATATCGCCGAATAGGGGACAGACTGATGTCCGCTAAATTATATTCGTGGTTATAAGTTACATTTAAAATCATTAATCATATTTGGCAAACACTTATGATTATTTTTTTCGTCGCCTGAGCTGTGAGTCCTTACCTGTGACTTACAGCACAAGCGCAGCTTCGATGTTGATTCCACACTTGTAAACTTCTACGTGGTAAAGGCG
>JAUELO010000342.1:726915-737089 GCA_032357855.1 Amphibolips quercusostensackenii
AGTATGCACGCTACGGGTATATAAAGAGACACAATGCGGCTCTAAAAGTGTTATATTACCATCTAAGGCACTTTTATTGTGTTGATATAGCGCAATATGTTAGCTCATGGTTTTGCACGTACAATAAGGTCCTATAGTACTACCGTTTAGCGCAATATGAAGAAAATAAAAAATATATATAAATTTTAGCAGTGCGCTCATATGAAATGAAATGCCCCGTATATAAGTTGTGTCATTACTTGGTACTACGCAATATAAGCGGAAACGTTTGATTGAAGAGCAAGCTTGACGCCTATAATATATAAGATATGACATAAAGGCTGTAATAAACAAAATATAACCTGTCAACCTGAACGAAAAATTTCATATTGGCATGAAGGTTGATTCATAAATCATGGAAGAATTGATGATAAAATCAATAAATCTTGCCTAAATATAATTATCTTTCATCTAGTGATGTGAAACTATTCTTTATTCTCAGTTTTCAGTGGGAAATTGCAGTTACGATATCTGGTGTATATCTCTCGTCTATTGTATATCTGATAACAGTGACATTTTGAGAAATCAAGTGTAAATGAGTTTTATCAAATTAACAATTTAAAACAAGAATCAGGTGAAAGTGTGTTTTCTTATATTCAAACGATAAACAAATAAAGATATAATATGTAGATAGTAAAGATCATCTTTATTATCAAAAATTTCCTTTATTCAAAATCTTCTTGTTTAGGCGATAGAATAGTTACAACGTTGACGAATCCTTTCATTAAAAACATCAATCAGTTCGTCGCCTAATGGGAAAAATGAAGATCGCCTATTTACAGGTCTTATCCTTAGCAGTGGTCCTTAATTCTATTGGTAAATATAATGATATAACATATTTTAAATTTTAAGTACACGCATTTTTAAGCTTTCGGATGAAAAAAATTTGTGCGATTTAATCCGCATTCTATTCCAAATGATAATTTTTTCTTAACTCTAATTTAGGTTCTAAATTCTCCACTAATGGTAGCTGTCATTTCAATTTTCAATTTTTATATTTGTATTTACATAAATTGTTAGGATACCCTTCTTTATTCAAATCACTAAATTATTGAGTTATGAGTTAGAATTTAAAAATTTACTTCGCTTTAATAAAGTCTCACTGAATTAGTTCAAAAAAGAATCTTGACAGGAATAAAAAGCTTGAATATTTCTTTATCAAAGTATCAGTGATATAAGGGGCTGATAGCAAAAGCGAATTAAAAAAAAGTTGCGAGCAAAAATGATTTTCTTTTTTCTCAGGGGAAAAACGAATTAGGTGAGGCGCTACAAGCCAAAACGATTTAAATATTTAACTCGTTTTTGCTCGTAGCGCGTTACCTAATTCGTTTTCGCGCCAACAGGAAAGACAGTTTTGATCAACACCCCCAACCTGATTGGACCCTTGTCCTCATGAAGCGAGCTAATCAAGACGCGCTTTGCCTAATTCGTTTTTACACTTAGAAAAAATTAACCCACTTTTTCTTTGCCTTTTCTTTTTAATCCACTTTTGCTTTTAGCCCCTCTAGTGATGCCGGAGGCCCGTGCCCGAGGTGAATTTGATTTCATGTTTGAACTTCAGTCTTCGATCGCCTATAGTTTGCATTTTCGACAGAAACAATTTGAGAGTTTAATGAGTCAAGTTTTGTGTTTTTAACTGTCAAGTTTTTAACCTAAAAATCCGTCTGTGCATTTTTGCTACTTGTGATACATTTATTATTCATAACCATCTAAAGATAACGCCAGATTATGCAAATCTGTAAATCCCTCAAGGAATTATGAGGTTATGTTCATGTTTATCTTTCAGCTCTTTTTTCCCCATCGTTGCTTTCAGGTTTTTCTTCAGAATTTTCGGTACCCAGAAAACAAGAATCGATTGAATGGAAATTATTTGAATCTACGACTGAGTTGTCTGAAATATAAGAAACTCAGCTGATAAATGTCGTTCCGATGGTTTCGATTAAAAGAAGAAATGAAAAATAATTAAACGAAATTAGCCTACATTGGTGGTGGCTATGTGTTTACCGATTAAAATGATTAAATTTATAAGACCGATTAAAAATTGCACAAAGCGATAGACCGCGATTCGCGTGAATCGGCATTTTTAAATTCTCTGATTCAAATATTTTCCATTCAATCGATTCTTTTTATCTATGTAGATGCGATGCAAAAATGATTGGAGTATCATCATCACCTAAGTATTTTACAATGAACAATAAGAAATTCCACTTAATGTTTCATTTTAGAAATTTTGGGTTTAGAATTAATCTTTTTTGGTGAAAAATTCAACTATTTTTTAAAACATTCTTCTATTTTCAACAAAAAGTTTAATCTTATGAATTAAAAATTTGTCTTCTACTTTAAAAATTATCTGCTATTAAATTTTTGGTTTGGAATTACTCTTTTTTGGTCGAAAATTCGACTTTTTTTAACATTCTTCTATCTTCGACAGATAGTTTGTTCTCTTCAATAAAAATTCGTCTTTTGATTTAAAAATTATCTGCTATTAAATTTTTGGTTCAGAATTAATCTATTTTGCTTAAAAATTCCAATATTTCGTTAAACATTCTCCTATTTGGAAAGATAGTTAGATCTTTTAAATCCAAAATTCGTATGTTAACAGAGTGTCCAGCGACCTTGAAAACCTTGAAAACCTAGTATTATCCTTGCATTTTTTTTAACTTTGGAAATCCTTGAATTTTCCACAAGAATTTTGACTTTAACTTTTTCTGTTTTTTTTTTGTTACAGTAATTTTATTGAAATGGGAAAAGTAACTAAAATCTTTTAGTCTATTATGAAAGAAACATCTCGTTGAGAAAAAAATCTTGCTACTAAAAATCTTGAGAAAAAAATTTTGCGGTATTCAACTTACAAAATAAAAACTGTTAATTTAAAATTTTAATATTAATACAGTTTCAAAATTAGAGTGAGCTATGGCCATACAACGGATTTTTCGATGGGTTGACCACTCGGTTTTTGAGTGTACAACAGATTTTAAAAGGCTACCAAGTATGTCTAAAGATTTCAAAATGTTTGAAACCTTTTAAAATATTGCACAACAATTTCAAATAATTCAATGATTTCAAAAATTTCAAAGATTAAAAAAAGGCATGTACACTAGATGAAAAAGTTTTCACAAAAATTTCCCAACAATTTGGAACATTTTATAAAGATTTCAAGAATTTTACAAAGATTTTGAACACGTCACAAATATTTTAAAACCTTCAAGAGATTCCAAGGATTTTAAAGATTTCAAAAAGGGTAGAGTGAACCGTATTTCTGAGATTTCTATACATTTAGAAGATTTCAAACGATTTTGAAATTGTTTAGGAGATGTCAAAAGATTTCACAAAAGTTTAAAAAATTTAGGAAAAAATTCATGAAGATTTCAAAAGAATACAAGAATTTCCAAGATTTCAACAAGGGTACAGTAAACCAAATTTTAAAGATTTCAAAACCTTTTAAATACTTCAAACGATATCAAATTTGTTGAGAAGATTTTATAAGATATCACAAACATTACAAATATTTCAGTGACTTCAAATAAATAAAAAAAATTTCAGAAAGATTTCACAAATATTTTAAAGAATTTACAAGGATTTCAAAAGATTTCAAGGATTTTAAAAATTTTATGAAGCGCACAGTATACCAGTTTTAAGGATTTTGAAACTCTTGAAAGATTTTTAATTATTTCGAAAGGCGCTAACAAATTTGAGAAGATTAAAAAAAATTTTGATGATTTCAATCAAACAGGAAAGGAATTCAAAAAAAAAGATTAAAGAAAAATTTCAAAAATATTTCAAAAGATTTCAAACAGTTTCACAAAGTTTTCTCAGATTTCAAAGCTTTTAAGGACTAAATGATTTTGACGAGGGAACAGTACAAAAGATTTGAAAGAATTCAAAAATTTTCAAATATTTTAGATATCAAAATTTTTTATAAGATTTCGAAAGATTAAACAAAAATTTTAAACGACTACAAAAAATTTCAGAAAGAGTTCACAAATATTACAAATATTTCGGCAACTTCAAACGACTACAAAATATTTTAGAAAGATTTCACCGAGGGGTCGACTACTTCGATATTTCTGGTACAATCACGAGATATTCCCATATATTCTTTCAATATTCCTAGATATTCTGGATATTCCTAAATATTCTTGATATTCATTAAATTCTTGGTATTCATTATATTCCTTCATATTTCTACATATTCCCACATATTCTGAAGTATTTCTAAATATTCACAAATATTTTGAAATATTGCATTCCCCAAATCCCGATTCCTTTCCAACCGTTCACCGATGTGTACTCTCAAATTTTTTTGTCTGGTGCACTGTTGCCTTTGCCCCGTGATCACAACTTTGGCGAGTTGCCCCTATTGGCCACTGGTAATGCGCAATTTAAACCTCGCACAAATAATAATTATTAAAATTAAAATGAATAATTATTATAAATTGCACATCAATATCAGAAATTACGCAATTTTTTATTCAAGGCGAGAAATAGAATAATGATGCGCTTATTTACTAAATAATAGTTAATTTTAGAAAGATGAATTCTTAAAAACATACATTACGATTTACCAAAATAGTTTAATTATCAACTAAGAAGATTAAATTTCTACTAGAAAATACGAATTCTTAACAACATACATGCATTTTTAACAAATAGTTTAAATGTCAACAATAAAGATTCATTTTCTACTAAAAAGCAAATTTTCAACAAAAAAAAACCCATACATTTTCAACTAAATAGTTTGAACAATCGATGTGACGCAAGTCCAGATTTTGTTTGAATAATTTTAAGTTTATATTTGTTTCGCTTCTAAAAATGTTCAACTAAATAATTGAATTTTCATACTAAAAAGATTAATCCTAATAGTTAAATTTTCATTTTAGACAATTATTTTTTAATAAAAAACAAACAAATTTTCTACAAAACAGTTGAAGTTTAAGTCTAGAAAATTATTTTTTAATTTAAAAATACGAATGTCTAACTGAAATTATGAATATTCAATGAAAAAAATTAGCTTCTAAGAAAGGAGATTTACTTTCAACCAAGGATTAGAATTTTCAACCTAAAAAGATCATTGATTTTCTATAAAAGTGGCGAATTTTTAACAAAATGCATACATTTTTAACCAGATAGTTAAATTTTCCACCACATTGTTGAATTTTTAAGACAAAAATACGAATTTTCTACAAAACAATTGAATTTTTAACAAAATACTTCATTCTTAAACGAAACAGATTAATTGTTAACCAGAGAGTTGCATTTTTAACCGAAAAAGGTGACTTTCAACGAAACATGTAATATTTGATATTTCATCAAAAAGTTTTAATTTAAAACAAACAACAGTTGAATTTTACTAACAAAAATAAATTTTTAACATAATACTTGAATCTTCAACTAAAAGAGAATTATTTTCAACCGAACAGTTGCATTTTTAATACAAAAAATTGATTTTCTGTAAAAAAAGACGAATTTTTAAGAAAATACATACATTGTCAACTAAATAGTTAGCTTTTCTACCACACTGTTGAATTTTTGAGACAAAAACACGAATTTTCTTAAAAATAATTTAATTTTTAACAAAATATTTAATTTTCAAACGAAACAGATTAATTGTTAACCAGAGTGTTGCATTTCTAACCAAAAAAGGTGAAACTTTACAGAAAGAGATGGATTTTTAAACCAAAAAGAAGAATGTTCAACAAAATAGTTGAATTTTCAACAACAAAAAATTTTTTAGTCAAGGAAAAAAATTGTAATCAAATTGCTTAATTTTTAAGACAAACAGATAAATTTCCAACAAAGCAGTTGAATTTTCAACCAAGAAGTATGGCTTTTGAACAAACTTGTTAAAGTTTCGGCAAATAAAACTATATGAATTTTTAACCAAAAATATATTAGTAGACTTTTCCACTCTAAACAACGAACTTTCAAGAAAAAATAGTGAAGATTTACTTATTGTTTTTAATTAAATAAGTTCGCGTTTAAATGGAAAAACGAGAAAAAAAGGCAAATAGGAAAAAGGCTGTGAAGCCTGCGGTAAATAAATAGGAATTATGATCATTCATAGAACAAAGTATAACACTTTAAATTTCATGTAATATTAAACTATAAGTTTGGTATATATAATATAAGTAATTATATATACAGGTACATAATTGAAATATATTTTGAAATATTGTCTCATATTCCCAAATATTCCTTCATATTCCAACATACTTCTACATATTCCTCTATACTCCCTCATATTCTTATATATTCCCATGTTCTTCATATTCTTTGTATTGCCAAATATTCACGAATATTCTTTAGGGAATATATTCTTGGTACCTGAAAAATTAGAGTGGTCGATTCGACGGATTTCACAAATGTTTGAAAGCATTCATTGGAATTTCAAAAAATTTTAAGAATTTCATGAATTTAAAAGGTTTCAACACATTTGAGAAGATTTAAAAAGATTTAAATGATTGCAAACGTACACAAAACATTTTGCAAACAAAGATTAAAGAAAGATATCACAAATATTTCAAAGATTTTAAAAGATTTTACAAAAGCTTTAAATAATTCCAAAAGATTTCTCATGGATTTCACAGAAATTACAGGCTTTCAGTACAAAGTTTAAAAAATATTCGTAAGATTTCACAAAGACGACTTATGTTCGCAAAAAATTAAGAATTTGTTTATTTACGATTCGGCTTTCTTAAAAATTTTTTGATCAACAAAAAACGAAATAGCTCACTTTTTACACGTATACCTAAGAAGCATTTATTTAATTATTTTATGCAAAAAAAGTTGACCTGGAAAAACCTGATTTCTTGACCTGGAAAACCTGGAAAAGACCTTGAATTTGTTTGTAAGAATCGTTGGACACCCTGTTTAATTAAAAAATTATCTACTATTGAATTTTGGTTTCAAAATAGAAGAATTTTCAAACAAAATAGTCGAATTTTTAACCAAAAGAGATTAATTCTGAACCCAAAATTAAATAGTAGATAATTTTCAAATTAAAAGACGAACTTTTAATGCAAAAGATCGAACTTTCTGACCAAACAGAAGAATGTACAACAAAATAGTTTAATTTTTAAGAAAAAGAGATTAGTTCTAAACCAAAAATTTAATAGTTCATAGATTTCAAATTGAAAGACGAATTTTTAACTCAAAATAGCAAACTTTCTGTCTAAAATAGAAGAATGTGGAAATAAAATAGTTGCATTTTTACCCAAAAGAGATTGATTCTGAACCTACAAGTTGATAGTAGATAATTTTCAAATTAAAAGATGAATTTTTAATTCAAAAGATCGAACTTTTCGTCCAAAATAGAACAATTTTCAAAACATATAGTGGAATTTTTAACGAAAAAAGATAAATTCTAAACCCAAAATAAAATAGCAGATAATGTTTGAATTAACAGAAAAATTGTAATTCAAAAGATCAAACTTTCTGTCAAAAATATAAGAATGTTAAAAAAATAGTCGAATTTTCGACCAATAAGATTAATTCTAAACCTAAAATTTAAAAGTAGATAATTTTCAATCACGTGATGATGATACTCCAATTATTTTTCCATTGCATTGATGCCGATAATTCTGAAGAAAAACCCGAAAACAACGATAGCGAAAGAATAGAGCTGAAAGGTAAACATAAACATAACCTTATGATTCCATCAAGCATTTGCAGATTTGTATAATCTGACATTATCATTGAATGGTTATGAATAATAATTGTCGCAGAAAATTGCAGAGAAAATGCGCAGACGGATTCTTAGGTTATATATTTGACAGTTAAAAGCACAAAACTTGAGCCATTGAATTCTCAATTGCAGCTGTCGAAAATTCAAACTTTAGGCGATCAAAGACTGAAGTTCAAACATGGAATCGAATTCCCCTCGGGCTCGGGCCTCCGGCCTCACTAGAGGGGCTAAGAGCAAAAGTGGTTTAAAAAAAAATCAGAGCAAAAGTGGGTTAATTTTTTCTCCTAGGAAAAACGAATTAGGCAAAGCGCGTCTTGATTGGCCCGCTTCGTGAGGACAAGGGGCCAATCAGGTCGAGGTTGTTGATCAAAACTGTCTTTCCTATCGGCGCAAAAACGAATTAGGTAACGCGCTACAAGCCAAAACAAGTTAAATATTTAACTCTTTTTTGCTCGTAGCACCTTACCTAATTTGTTTTTACACTGAGAAAAAATAAACTCACTTTTGCTCGCACCTTTTTTTTAATCCGCTTTTGCTATCAGCCCCTCAGATGAAAATGAGGTCTTCTTTATTTATTCATTTCTGAATTCAAGAACTAAAAAGCCTAAACCCCAAATATCTTATTATAATGTACGCTAATATTCATAGCTTTTAGGTATTTAAGAAATTCTTAAAGCTGTAAACTAAAAACAGAAGGTGGAACTATTTATGGGAAATTGAGGTAAAAAGTTAGAATATATATTTCCCAAATCTTAATAGAGATAATTTTTATAGTTACGCCGCTAATTAAAAAAATTAATAAATATTTTACTAGTTCTATAATAAAGCCAGAAAGTTGAGCTGAACGTACAAACTTACATTCCTAAAAGCTGTATAAATGTATATATAATATAAAGTATTTATTACTTGATAGAACTATAAGGATAGTGTAAACCAATATTTTGTAGTCTATGTATTAAATTAAAAGCTAAAATGTGTGTAAGGTAAAATATTTCAATGATTTTCCCAAAAACTTTATTTGAAGAAAAACTTCATCAAAAAAATGAATCACTATACTAAAAGAAGAAATCAAACCTTGAGGTCTGTAAAATTCAAGTTTGATATCAATTCTGAAAATGCTGATGATGCTTCTTTTAGATCAGTAATAAAAAGGCAACAATGTTGGCTCATTATCTGATTATGATTACGAAATATGTTCCAAATTGTACCTATAATGATCATTGACATTAAATCAAAATTACGACTCTGCAATTTTCGGACGGATAAAAAATAAAGACAAAACTCCAATAAATAATTGTTAAATTGAACATTTTAGATTTAGGCATAAAAAATATTATTGCAATTTAAATATTAACGTCTAAAGAAAAGCAAGAATTTAGAGTAACCAAGACTTTTCATAAGACTTTTCATTCATCCGAGAAAGCATTTGAAAAATATGGAGTGAAGAATCCTGACCATTATCACTGTACAGTCAAATATCAAGATGCGATACATGAAGATTGTAACATTAATTATAAAGATTTACTAGTTTCTATAGTGGGAAGCTAGTGAAGAAATAACGTTAAACTTTAATCCTATATGTCTCATATTTTGTCTTTTTTGTGTTCTAACATGGTTGATACTCTACCAAATAAATTAAAATTCATTTATGAAATGGATCACAAAGCTCTCAAGCGATTCCTCTCTACACTCCAAATATCACAAAAATAACTTTCATGGAAAAACTTTCTTTACCACAGAGTCCGCTAGAAGTGTCCTGGACGTTCGATCCCAAGAAGAGCATGCTTCCTACTACACAGGCGAGCTGGTTCGTCGTAAGAGCGAGGGTAGTGACTCTCTACCTTCTCATTCGAACTCCAAGTCTATCACGAATCTGCGACAGCGACGGGTATCCTTCGACAACTCCCAGGAGAACGGAGGCTTCAGCGCCTTGGAAAAGATAGTTCGTTGCCGGAACAATAAGTGCACCAATGTGACGAGCGTTGTTGAGGCCAGGAGGACCTATAAAAGCTGCCACAATTGTACTTGTCTCTACTGCTCCAGGGAATGCAGGCGAGCACACTGGCAGCGTCACCGCAGAACTTGTTTGCATTCTCGGGCTGGTGCACTTTGCAAACAAGTCCTCTCATCAGCCAAGGAAGATCCCACAACCTTGAAACACATTTCAGCCCTGGCCAAAAGAGGCTACGCTTCCCATGGTCGTGGGACCATTAAGTGTTTCTTTTCCAGTCCAGAAGCTGCAGAAAAATTTATCAATAATGGTTTCATAGACCTGGGGGAACCAACTTACGTCAGATGGTCCGATCTGCTTGCCAGTGAGATGGGTGCTGAGCTCTACGCGGAGGTGATGAGGCTCTGCAAATCCTACAATCCAGAAACAAGGCTTGTCCTCTACGTGGCTGTTTGCGTTGTTAGCGAAGTCCCCACTAGTGGAGCTGTAAAGTGGGAAAG
>JAUELO010000342.1:1436720-1446844 GCA_032357855.1 Amphibolips quercusostensackenii
ATAATTAATAGCACTTCAGGCTTGCGTGTGGCTGACACGTGGCCGGCATGTTAGGTGCCAGACGGTTATGCGGGCGTAATAGCAAGTAATAGCGGACACATTCAGCTGATCAGCTGCCGGCACAGCGGTCCTGTCAATCGAACCACGTGCTGGCACATACACCAGCCACAGGCGGATATTTTGTTATCTGGATGGTCTCATACGCGTGACCAGCTTTTTAGTAATAATAATAATAATAATAATAATAATAATAATAATAATAACATTGATAACAAAATTACATTCACTTTCCAGCATTAAATATGTATCAGAATCTCCGCTCAAAGTTCAAAGTACACTCTTTTTCAGAATTAACATAATTAATTTTTAAATTCTCAATCAATGTTCACATTAAAATACATCCACATCATAAAAGTTTTATTATTTTAAAAATTTACTTAAAATATATGTAAATCTTAAAAAAATAAGGCTTCCAATTAATTTCTACGCTGCAGAAGTCTTTTTTTACATTTTATCAGCTTTGAAATATTATAAAGATTTTTAAATGCGAATAAAAAAAAAATAGTTTTTACCGTGTGATGAGCCTTAAAACGGTGCATCAGGCCAGTTTCAAGTTCAAAGGCCAAAACTCCTTTGCAGCATTGGCCATGAAAAAGAAGATCAAGCGCAAAATATTCGACAAAATAATGAACATCGTATTTTAGACTTTGTCCATAAAGTGTGTGAAGCACAGCATGCCCTATTCGATCAGCAACAGCACATGTTCGATGTGCTGGTCCATCTTTTCCAAAATTAATACTTTGCCCACCAAAAGGTCGTTGATAAATTTTTCCATCTTCCGTGCGACTAAAAGGACAACCTGTGCATAAATTTAAACAACATTTTAGTTTTACAAGATGATTATAAACTAGCCTATACCTTCTTATACTGTAAAATGAATAACCTTCAATATTAGCTATATTATTGATAAATTAAGTAATTTTTATTAAAAATTTGTCTGAAACTACAAAAAATATTTCAAAATACTCAATCAACATTTTTCATCAATTTCAAACATTCATTAAAAAAAATATTTGTCCTTCAAAGACATTTTTCAATCCAAAATACTTTTTGTTGCAAAGTAATATTGCCTTTTATAATACCTGTAGATTTTATACGTATGAGATTCTTGTATCTTCTAAAATTAAATTTTTAACTAAAAATTTGATCTTCCTCGGTATAATGAAATTTATATAATGATGTTGTTAGATTTTCAAATATGTATACAAAAACATAAACAATAAAAATATTGTTACCAAAATTTTCAAGTTCGAAAATAGCTTTCGGTCCTTCTCTGGTTAAATAGTGGATTGCATCTTGATCTCCAAGCCAATCTGAACCTTTTACTGTATCGTACATATGGTAAAGCCAATTGTCTTCGTGATGTGTACTAATAGCAGCATTTATTCCACCTTGGGCTGCGACAGTGTGAGATCTCGTAGGAAAAAGTTTTGTGATTACAGCTACACGATATCCCTTGGAGCCTAAACCAAATGCTGCCCGCAAACCTGCCCCTCCTGCTCCCACGATCACACAATCATAACAGTGATCTATCATAGGGTAACTCTTAAAGAAAAAAATTTTTTAAATCGTCAATTACTTCTAATTGATAAATTAATACAAAAACTACTTAAGAATTTAAATTATCTAACAATAATTTAATCTAAATCTAACAAGGGGTGTCATTTTTTGAAAAAAATTGCCTGAATGATATGTCTTGTACCAATAGACTATTTTTTCTCATTTCTAAGTTTTTTTTTACTTTTTCCGTATACCAATCCAAAATTTTTTTCTGCTAAGCCATTCAAAATGTGGAAGGCTTATACGTAAAATTCTATTTAAAAGTGGATAGTTCTGTTCCAACCATTTTTTTGAATTCTTTATTTTCAAGTATTTGAATTTAAAAAATTACAAACATTTTACGATTTCAAATTTGTTAATCCTGGAAAAGGATTCTTATCATCAAAAAATTTAATTTAAAATGCTTTGGCCGCTTCAGAAATGAAATGGTTTAATTTGGAAAATTTTATGTTCAGAAACTTTTAATATTGCTTGTGTTCGAAAAAATTGAGCTCTTCTAATATTTAAATGTTTTGATTTAGAACACATTTAAATTTGGAATTATTCAATTTTATACTCATTCAATTTCGAACAGTATGTGAAGTATGTGGCATAAATATGAACGTTTTACACAATTTGGAATGTCCAAATTGTCATGATTTTAACATTTTAAACATTTTTTAACTTACCTGATAAAAAACATCAAAATATTTGTCTTTTTAATAACTAATATGTTGAGTTTGCTTACGCTATTTTCGCTGGAATTTTTACATTCTGCTCTGTCAGTGGCACTGAGATTGATGTGCAGATTTCTGGAAAATTGAAGTGCTGAACGTAGATATGTGTTTTGCTGAAAATGGTAAGCTGTATAAATAGGCATAGTTATCGAATAATCAATGAAAGTTTTTGGTAATTATGAACTTTGATACGGATATCAAATACTTATTATCTCCTTACAAGTAAATATCTGGGACTACTCAGACGTCCTACAATTCTTCTCGCAGTTATCATTTGGCTATATTTAATTGATTTTTATTTTATTTTATTATTTCATAAAATACTATACTATCAAACAAATTGTGAGTGTGAACAAAAAATGAGTTTTTGACAGTTTTGGATTTCACTTGTTAAACGACGGAATGTTGATTTCGATTATGGAATTTAATTTTGAATAACCAAAACTTTACTTGTTTTTTGAAGTTTTAAAAAATATTTCTAAAAAAAATGAATGCCTGGGAAAATGTCCGATCTTCTAAACGTTAATGTACAAAATTTTAGGGAATTTTTCCCAAGAATATCTTGAGGAAAATACTTCGCATTTTTAGTAAGATTCCACAGAAATGTAGGGAATTTTCTCAACTCCGTTTTAGGGAATTTCCCCAAAAACGGAATGGGGAATATTCGAAAATGTGGGTGCATACATATAACTTCCTCACGACTTCAGGGAAAATTCCTCCCAAAAAGATGTTTACAGTGATAATTTTAAATCCTATTAATTTAATAATTAGATTGCTTCTTAGTTATTTGAAGCAAGATTTAGATGTTATATACTTTTATTTAATATTCGGCACAAAAAATCTAAAAAAATAAATTATACGTATCAGTAAAATTCGTAAAAGCAATCCGCAAGATACACTAAGGCCTTTTAAAAAAAAATCTTTTTACAACCAAATAAACTAATTTATTTTCACTAACTCAAATGTAAGATATCACGAATAAGCACTTTCAGATCTAAAATATTGATCTCTATTAAGAATTTGTAGATTCTTCAACTTAATGCAAATAAATTGTACAGGCACTAATTACATAATTCATTACATTTTTTTCTCATTATTTCTTAATATAACTGACCGGATATTTCGGCTATATTATTCCTTACTACTGTGGGATATTATAAATTGAGCGAAATTGCATTGAGCTTTATTCATGATTTCTATTACATAAAAATGACCCCAATTAAGTACACTATGTTTAAATCACTTTGCACGTTCTAATTGAAATCTGTAGATTGTCCGCGACTATAGTTCTGAAAAATTAAGGTTTCTCCTCTCTGAATCGTACAAAAATTACCAACATGTGATCCATCTAGCTGAAATACAAAATTGTATACACTCATCTCCCAATTCTGTGCCGGCCTCGGATCGGGCCGGCCCAGAATCGGATGCGTTTTTTCATGTCAACACTTAGGGCCGCATATATAGTCTCTAAACCCGGCACAATATGGCACAGCAGCGCACATAGAAGCACGATGTAAAATACTTCCGACCACTTGTGCCAAAGCACTGACTATCTAAACCTATAGACCGTCAAGGGACGCTCAGGGTGGAGACAGAAGTAGTCAAGCATGAAGCCGGTCGAAGATGAGGCAGCCCAGAATTGGGAGTTGAGTGTATTTTGTATATACTGTAAACATATTTGGTCTTGATTTTGTCTTGAATCTCTTCAATATGTCTTCAATATATCTTCAAGACCATGATGCCTGGTTCCACCTCACCAGCTAGACATTGGAGGTATACAGACTTGCCTTGCATTTATGGCTGTAGTTATGCCAAGACAAGACCGGGTAGAATTGTCTTGAGACACAGAATAATAATTTATGTCTTGGTTTTATTACAGGGCCTGCCATTTTCAGATAGATTGGGACCAAACAGTTGACATCTGCTAAGGAATTAAATTTTACAACCAATAAAATTTTTAATTTTTTAATGAACCACACCGCAGAAAAAAAGAACCTTGTATTTTATTGAAAACCAGGTTAAATCTACTGAGCTTCCAAATAAGTATATGGACAACATGCCAGTTTGGTAGGTTCAACAAGAATAGGTAAGTAAATGTAACTGTCATTATAACACACCATTCGCTATTCCGAACGATTCCTAGATGCAGCTAATACTTATTATTCTGTCACTTTAACGGATCATGTATACAAATCTAACTTATTTTAACGGTATATATTACAGATCCTAGTAGTGCGCTACGCACTCTAGCGGTGTTTTGCACGTTTTACATGTGTTGAAACTATTTATAAGTCTGTAAAAATTACCGATTTTTATGAATAAAAGTAGCATGATAAGCAATAAACTTTACTGAGGATTCAAGTGCAATGGAATTTTTTAGATAATAATATTGTCGTTCCAAATTCAATCGCCGTATCAACATTTCAGAGAAATCTCCTGTTACTTTACAAATTTTAGACAAACATCATAAATTCCTTCCATTCGAATGAATGGATGTGTTGAAATACTTAACTATAAAGTTTTTAATCATTGAAGTACTTTATAGAATAACGATGTTCTTTTATCACAGTGTAGGTAATAAGTTATTTTTCTGAAAATATAGTTAAAGTATTATATATTTTTTTTAAGATATATTTTGAATAATACCTTATTTTATAATTCTGAAAATGAAAATAAGCGTTTAAGAAGAGTAACCTTGTTATTTTTCTAAACATATAACATTTCTGAAGATTTTAATTTTTACTTTTATTATCTATGGGTGTTTTTATATCCGTTTTTAAAAAATTCTAAACAGTGCATAGCGTTAAAAATCTGTGCAAGCGTAATTTGACACTCATAAGTATTCTATATTGTAGGATATTTTCAACTGAAAATTCAACTTTGAAAAAAGGTTCCCTTTCTTGCAGGAATAAAATTTAAATTGCTCAAAGCAATTCCTATACTTATAAACTTTTTTTCAACCTGAAGTTTGAAACCACTAAAAAAATTAATTTTAATTAAAAATACGTTTATAGTATTAAAAATCTACTAGCAGCATAAGTCTTTGATACTTTTTGTACTGAAAGACATGGAAATTTAGTCGGTAGGTCATTATAAGTGACTACAAATTCTTTCCCTTTACCTGCCAACACTTCGTAAGCATAAAAATGCTTATCGAATTTTTCACACTCCAAACGCATCAATAAAAAGCGTACCGTATTATTAATGAAGTATATCGAGCAAATCCTCCCAAACGTTAGATTTTGAAATTCAATTTTCGTTACGACTATTGTTTCTGGAGTATAATCTGTTCTGCGTATATTTGCTTATTTTACACAACTTATGTCTTGTGGACATTTGTAATTCGGAAAGTACAATTTATAATGTAATAAATCAAACCGATAATTAGAAATAATAGGACCAATGGAAAAATCTTGGCCAACAGCTTTATTTTGCACGAAATAATAGACATTTAATTGGTGCTTTACTGCTAGAGTATAAGGAAGATTTACTTTGCTGCAAGAAACATTAGATGTATTTTTTGATTCCTTACGCGGAGAAAATTTGCTCGGTAATCATTACCGAAAGTTGGGGTGAAATTTGGATATAGTAGCGTTTTGTCATAATTTCGTCTAGTATCAGTATTATTTAATAGATTGTTAAGAGTATATTGCGTATTGTACATTAAAAAATACATAGTAGCATTGTAATTTTTCAAGTCGTGCAATGGTAATAGTTAACGAGAATAATGTGAGACTTTGCTTTTATTCATAGAATCTTTTCAGAGCTAGAGTGGAGGAATTACCATCCATTCGGTAAAGATTATAAAGCGCATACCTCATAGCGAACTCGCATCAACATCCCACTTATGCGCAGTAGAGATTTTCGTAGCAAAGCAAGGCGCTTGTGAAATAATTCAAGTATTTGTAAAATCTTTGAAATCTTTGTAAAATCTTTAAATACTTTGTAAACTCTTTGAAATATTTGGAAAATCATTGTAATCTTTCTGATATATTTAAAATATTCAAAATATTTTTGAAATATTTGGTAATATTTATAAAGTTATTGAAATCTTTGGGTAACTATTGGAATCCTTGTGCAATCTTTAGAAAGTCATTAAAATATTTGTGAAATCTTTAAAAATCTTTGCGAAATATTTAAAATATTTTTGAAATATTTGATAATATTTGTAAAATTATTGAAATCTTGGTGCGCTTTCTGAAATCTTTTTGAAATTTTGGTGAAAGAATTGAAATCTTTTAAATCTATCCAGAATCTTTGCGAAATATTTAAAAATCTTTGAAATGCTTAGAAAATTATTGAAATATTTGTGAAATCTTTCTGATATCTTTGGAAATCTTTTTAAAATGTTTGAAATTTTTCAAATATTGGGTAATATTTGTGAAATTATTGAAATCATTGAAGTCTTTGTGAAATCTCCTAAGTTCATCCAAATTCTTTGACAGATATTTGAAATGTAATAAAATCTTTGAAATCTTTAAGAAATCATTAGGATCTTTGTAAAATCTTTCTGAAATCTTTGGAAATCTTTGGAATTCTTTGCGAAACATTTGAAATATTTTTGAAATATTTTTGAAATAACTGATAATATTTGTAAAATTATTGAAATCTTTGAAATCTTTGAAATCATTGGGAAATCATTGTAAACTTTCTGAAATTTTTGTAAATATTTGCGAAATATATAAAATATTTTTAAATATTTGGTAACATTTTTTAAGTTGTTGAAATATTTGGGAAATCATTGGAATCTTTGTGCAATTTTCAAAATCTATCTAAAATCTTTACGAAATATTTGAAATCTTTGTGAAATCTTTGGAAAATCATTGAAATATTTGTGAAAAGTTTATGAAATTTTTAGAAATCTTATCGAAATGTTTGAAATATTTTTGAAATATTTGATAATATTTGTGAAATTATTGAAATCTTTCTGCATTTTTAAAATCTATTTGGAATATTTGTAGATAATTGAAATTTTTCTCAAATCTTTTAAGTCTATCTGAAATCTTTGCAAATTATTTGAAATCTTTGTGAAATCTTTCTTATGCATTTGAAAATGTTTTTAAAGTATTTTAAATATTTTAAAATATTTGGTAATATTTGTTAAATTATTGAAATCATTAAAGTCTTTTTGAAATCTTTTTAATCTATCCGGAATCTGTGCAAAATATTTTTGAAATTTTGTCAAGTTTTTAAAATCTTTGGGAAATCATTAAGATTTTTTTAAAAATCATTCTGAAATCTTTGGAACTCTTTGCCGAATATTTGAAATATTTTTGAAATATTTGGTAATATTTCTAAAGTTATTGAAATATTTGGAAAATCATTGAAATCTTTCTGCAATCTTTGAAGTCTATCTAAAATCTATACGAAATATTTGAAATCTTTGTCAAATCTTTGTGAAATCATTAAAATATTTGTGAGATCTTTGTGAAATCTTTGGAAATGTCTGCGAAATATTTGAAATGTTTTTGGAATATCTGATAATATCTCAAAAATTATTGAAATCTTTGTCAAATCTTGGAAATCTTTGGAAAATCATTGTAATCTTTCTGAAATATTTGAATTATTTTGTAATATTTGTTAAGTTATTGAAATCTTTGGGAAATCATTGAAATCATTGTGCAATCTTTGAAATCTATTTAAAATCTTTGCGAAATATTTGAAATCTTTGCAAAATCCTAGTAAAATCATTAAAATATTTACGAAATCTTTGTGATTTGAAAATCTTTGCGAAATATGTGAAATACTTAAAAAATATTTGATAATAATTGTGTATTCATTGGGATCTTTGTGCATTTTTGAAATCTACTTAAAAATTTTTTAAATAATTGAAATCTTAGTGAAATCTTTTTAATCTATCCGAAATCTTTGCGAAATATTTAAAATCTTTGTAAAATCTTTGTAAAATCCTTGTGCATCATTAAAATATTAATGAAATCTTTGCGATTTAAAAATATTTGCGAAATATCTAAAATATTAAAAAAATATTTGACAATATTTGTGAATTAATTAAAATATTTGTGCATTTTTCAAATCTATTTGAAAATTTTTTAAATAATTGAATTCTTGTTGAAATCTTTTTAACTATCCGAAATCTTTGCAAAATATTATGAAATCTTTGACATCCCTAGAAAATCATTGAAATCTTTGTAAAATATTTTCAAAATATATGGTAATATTTGTGAAATTATTAAAGTCTTTGTGAAATCTTTTAAATCCATCCGAAATCTTTGCGAAATTCTTCAAATCTTTATAAAGTCTTTGCTAAATCATTGAAATCTTCGTGAAATCTTTGAAATCTATCTGAAATCTTTGCGAAAGATTTGAAATCCTAGTAAAATCTTTGAAATCTTTGGAAATCTTTAGAAATCTTTCCGCAATATTTGAAATATTTTTCAAATATCCGATATTTTCAAAATTATTGAAATATTTTTAAAATCTTTGGGAAATCATTAAAATCTTTGTTCACTCTTTTAAATCTATCTGAAATTTTTATAAAATATTTTAAGTCTGTCCAAAATCTTTGTGAAATCTTTGAAATCTTTGAAATCTTTGGAAAGTAAAAAAATACATTGCAAGTTTTTTGCATACAGAATTATTTTTAATGTAAATGAATCAATATTTTTGCACTGTTTCTAGTTGAAAATGCAACCAATACAAAAATTTGTTCAACTGAATGTTCAGAACTTCAATCCTATATGATATTTTCATTAGCACCTATTATTTCTTTCTCAAAAGTGGTGATCTATCCTCCCAGCTTCGTGCGTGCAATTCGTCGGTTATAGTGATATAGTTTTATATGTGTATTAGCCATAGTAAAAGGTTTATTTATGTACGTGTACTACAGTTTACCTTTGTAAGTTACTACCATTAAAATTATATGTATATTAAATATATTAGTTAGAGAGTTTTGATGTATGTACTTGTAAAACTTATAAATGCATTTATAGCGAGATTCTTTTTTTTTATTCTCTCCAAGCCTTGCAGTACCTAGTACCGCACAGCTTTCTAAATCCTCAAGTCCACGAGCGTAAAACTTCTTGTATTTTCAGGATGCTCTCTTGAGCAGTGCGGTACTCAGTACCGAGAAATTTGGTAAAAGTAGTCCAGTCCATCCAAACACGTTCTCCTGTGCTCTTTAGAAAATGTAACTATCATTTATTATAAGTCCCTTCGCAGCACGCTAGATTTTCGTGTAATTCCTCTTACATTTTTGCACGTGAAAATTTAACGAAACGCCACTATATCAAAATTTCACCACAACTTTTAGTAACGATTACTGAGAAAATTTTCTCCATGTATGTTTAGACTCATACCGCATTGATGAAAAATTAGCCACAGGTCCCAGCCAGGCTATCAGCTCTGGATAGTGTGATAAAAAATGATATTTAGGTTTTAAATCATCTTTAAAAATATCCAGGTACACAGTATGACGTTCCATAATTAGAAGCTTTAATAAATTAGGATTAGTGTGAAGTATCATAAAAAGACTGAATTATTTCAGTTATTTTGTGCAAATTTAAATACAACCTCCACACAAAATTCTTTCTGGTGACTAAATCACCAACCATTAACCCGAAGTAATGTAGGAAGTAGGTGATTTCGGAGGCTGACATTTTCCATTTAACATTTGATGATTGTTGTAAAGAAGCAAGAGGTGGCTCGTTTGATTTCTCTAATCAACCATAGTGGAACATCTAAATCAGAAAATATCCCGTTTTTAAGGAAAAAGTTTTTAAATCAAATATAAAATAATTTATTTTTTTCGTCAATACGTAGGTTTGTAAG
>JAUELO010000342.1:1529043-1541725 GCA_032357855.1 Amphibolips quercusostensackenii
ATCTCTTTTAGATTCTTTTTTTTTTAGATAAGTAGAATTTTTCCAAATTTTTCTAAATTTTAAATTTTACACTTATCAAATTATAAAAATAAATTGTAATACAGTTGTATACTGAGCAGCAGACATTTAGAGGATTGCATCTTTAATAAAGTAAGTTGTACTCTATTATAGGTTTCTATACAGGTATATTTAAAAAATTTCTTTACATACATTTAATTATTTATAGTAACCTTAGTAACACGTTATGTCACACGCAAAGTTGAATATTATTTTAGCTTTTTAAGAATCAGTAAAAAATACTGGAGACTATTGGAATTATTAAGAAAATAGAGATTTGGATTTCAAAATACTTGTCTGTAAAAAATCAATATTACGATATTGCGATTTTTATATACTTTTTTTATATTGCAGATTTAAAAAGTTTAGTTTTATCAATATTTGTTTAAAACCCTCATTTCTTTTCTAGGCCTTCATTTCATAGATATCCAGCTTTGAAAATTTTTCTCAATTTCATGTAAGATTTTAAAGAAATGTTTGTATATTGATATAATCATCAGAAAGAAGTTCAAAATTAGGAAAAAATGTGATGCATTAATTACGTGTTGCATCAATTATCAAGTTTCATTGGTCTCCGCCCTCAATTTCATTAGTTAATTACACAAATTTATAAACTACTTATAAGTTCCTATTTATTTTTCAGAATTTCAGGTTAATATTTCAAACCAAATAGAAAAATGCGAGCACAACTACAAATATCAATAGCTCTCACTATGATTGGTGCTATTACTTATGGTATCTTATATGGCTATTCAGGCTTCTATAAACAGGTTACTACTGATCATTTTATTCTTTTACGTTTGCATCTATTTAAACTTTGTTCAACTCTTTAATAAGCCACTGAAACCAAACCGAATACTTTTGATTATTAATTATAAAAATATATTTTAAATAAATAAAATACCTAGCTCTAAAATTATGTAATTGTTACCAAATTTTCTTGAATGGATACAAATTCATGCCTATTCATTTTTTTTTAAATTTTTACTTTAAAGGTGGTACAATATACCCAGTCTTTGGCCTATCGAGAGACCCAGGAGTCTATCAGGGAACATAAAATTCAGGTAGCAAGAAAATATCAAAAACTGTTGTCAAGTGATAAATCAGAGGAACCAGTAGATGGAGATTGAAATATAATATTTTTAAATTTGATGTTCATTAATTCAGACATTATTTTTAATAACTTGTTATCTTCATCATATTTTTAATATATACTTATATGAAATATTACATAAATAAAATATAATTAAAATTAAATTATATAATGTACAAAAAAAATTTACTACCAAAATTTATTGTCTCGTTTAATAAAAAACCCCAGACTTCAAGCATTATTTTTCAATTAATTTGAACGAAAATGTCGGATCAAATTTAAAGTAATAATAAATTCAGACAAATGTAAATAATATAGAGAATAATTGTACAAATATTGTACATCTAATTTCAACTAATTAAAAAAAATCTCCATCAAAAAACCTAAATTCAATCTCACTTAATATTAACGCCTGATTAAAATAATAATAACCAATTTTTCATTGTCTTTCAAATTGTTTATTGCAGTAATATTACAACAAATACAGGAGTCTAAACGAATATAGAACCTCTGCGCCCTTGGCAATAATAATATTGATACTGAAGCGACTCCACGAATATGACACAGGCAGTTTAATTGAAAAATTGTATTTCATTTAATTTTACTTCAATATTTACATACTTTTACGCAAAGTTTGCGGTCCACACTTGGCCGTGGATGACTTTCATTCGCTCGATTCAGTCAGTCTTATAATGATTAATTGATTACTTACATAGCAGGACAAAATATATATTGTATCACAATTTAATTAAATTCAATTGAAAAGCCATACTGGACAATAAGTTCCTATTCTATATCACAAGTCAAATTGATTTCGGTAGACTGTTGAATCAAGTGAATTAGGATCACCCGGAACTCCCGAGAAATCGAAGATTGGCTTAACGGAATTTTTGGATTCTAACTCATTACTTGTGTTTACAAAATGCACAAATAATTCATTCAGAGAAAGTCTGAACACTTCACAGAAGAAACTTTAATTCTACTACCAATTCGTTCATTTCAAACATCAATTTAGCTATTAAAATATAAGCTATTTAATTAATTGATGACAGAAATTCATTTATTAATATGTATAATTAACAAATAATAGATTCACACGTAATTGTTGATAAAACTTCAAAGTAAATCAAAAAACGATACAAAACTTCATGAATAAACACTCGAAGGCTAAAATCTCAGGAAGGGAATGTTAGAAATTTACGAGTGTTTCAAAGATATGTCAGGCGCAGTTTCTTCTGCGAGTACAAATGCCACTTTCGCGCCAACATTGCTGCTTCTTCATATCTGTATTTATACGATAATACACCTTACGTATATCCATACCCTTTACATCATTGCTCGTGTTTTGAAATGCAGCTAATCTATTTTGCCATTTGCATGGCATCTTTCCCTAAACAATTCTGAATATTCCTTTCAGTTTCGAATGATTCAAAACATTTCAAGAAATTTTGCCAAGCTTACACCTTCAACGACTATAAAAATAGTCGTACACATACATTTTCTTTTTACAAAGACAGTGAAAACTGCAAATATTTTTTGCTTTTCTGAAATCCCCGGAGAATTATTGATAGTTTGTTTAAATTTGGTCGAATTTACAATAATGGAGTTTCAAAACACAAAGATTCCTCTTTAGGGTGTATAAATTCTCACTAGCCATCATCTCGCTACGTACGACTAATCAGTAATCACTTCCGCTTAGCAATCCACCGACTCACGTAGATTTCTTTCGGTATTAATTAGGAGTACAAATTATAAAGTGAGCACTTGAAAAAATGGTGCCCTTACAAAACAAATCTCAAATTATTTCTTAGCTGAGTAACACCTTTGGGTAAAGTTGAATTTCAGACTGGAGAAACATTACTTTTAATAATAATAATATAAAACTTTGAAAAAGGGATCCCCAGTTAGAATTACATACTGAGATAGCCACGGGCCTGTGCGCGCCTACGTCCTATCAGGTAGGCTACCAATACGATTACCACTAAAATTGCCAGAACACATCCAACTGCAATTGGCACCACATCTGGGGTGTCAGTCAAACAATCTTCAGCTGTAAAAAAATTAGAATATTTATAATTAGTCCATTTGAGAAAACGTTGGATTCCTTTGTGATTCGAAATTGAAGACAACAATCATTTCTAGACGATGAATTGCTCAATTCCCCTTGTGTAATAACAGGGCGACCCATGAAATTTCAGAAAATTTCATAAAATTTTTTTCAGTCGTTTGCCGATTTCTAAAATTTTTTTCCAATCATTAAAATTTTCCCATTAAAACCTTAAAAATTAAGAATTGATCATTCAAGGTATTCGAAAAAGAACTTTCAAAATTGATAGATCTAATGTAGAAGAATTGCAAATTTTAAAATACAAAATTCAAGTTTGACAAGTTTTAATTCAAACGCTTAATATTATAAATTGCTTCCTTATAGAGGGACGCACCGGTTTGCCCACGAGGAACCTTTTATGACTTGCTAGTACTGATTTATGAATATTCGTATAATGACCTACTAGCGAACCTTCGATGACCTCTCATGATCTACCAATAGCGATTTGTATTATTTCAAATAAACTAGTTCACCTTGCTCGTATTAAGAAAAAGAAACATCAACTTGAAAAGTATTTAAAATGTAAGTTTTCTTTCTTTTATTATTGAAAAGAGAATGACAACTGGATGAGGAACACACTGAGAAAAAGTGCTACACTTTTATTCAAATATAGTATTGAATTGAGAAACCTCCTTTAAAAGCATACATTTTATCGATTCGAATGTATATACTGCAGAACTTGTAGCATCACTACTGAAGCGAATAGTGATGGTATAAATTCTATAGAATGGAATATCTGTTTTTGAACGAGGTAACTTGATTTAACAGTGTATCTATTGAGAAGTAGCATTTTTTCTCAATTCAAAAACTTAATTATACAGGATGAACAATAGTATATTGTGCAATAAAGGAGCAAACAGAGTGTCACGTGATGTCATCTTCGGTCATTCATCAGTCATTCATCAGTCACCTTTATGTCGGCCATTATGGCCGATATAAAGCTACGTATAGGATAATATAGCCGGATAAATTCCTGGCAGTTTAAGCCTAAGATGAACCCCTGAGTTTGAAAAGCGAGTTGCTGGGGCATTTTTGAAGTTGGAACATCGAAAAATAGGTTTTCGTGAAAAACGCATGTAAAGTTGGCGAGCGCCATAAGCGCAAGTGTTACACTTTTTCTTCCAACATGAAATATAGATAGTTTTTTCTGATATTGAGAACGTTTTTCGATTTTCTTCAAACTGCGGTAAATTGTAGTGCATTTAATAAATAAATTTAGATGACCTTTATTGTATGGGCAAAACAATAAACCAACATATTTCTGGGTTACCGAGATATGCGGGGTGGTAGTTGGTACACTTTGGCGTACAGACCATTTTTCAATGAAATGTTATTGCGTCAAAACCAAAACAAATAAAATTTGCAAATAACAGATTCGAACAGTGTAACAGTAATAACAGTCACGGCGAAAATGTTCGAACTTCATGGAAATTTCAAGGTACACCTTTTTTCTTTTTGCAAAAAAGTTGCACTTTTTACCGAATCTGAACAAAATCCAAAACACTGGATTGCTTCAAAATGCTGGAAATGATGTGCTATTTAAAACTGATTCTTTTTGCTACTGAAAAAAGTTTTTCATTTTTTGTCAAGCAGTATCAAAATAGTGATATACAATTTTCAATCATTAAAATAGAATAAAGTTTTCTGAAATGTATGACTTTAATTGAGCTAACCGTTTAAAAAATACGAGCATTAAATTTAGCGCTGATCGAGTTCGGACGAGATGAGAACCCCTGATTTTCGGTTCAGTCCGGCTCAAAATTCCCTGGATAAACGAAGCAATCGAAAATTCTCTAGTGCTATTTTGATAGTGCTTGAGGTGTATCCTTTTTCAACCAAGGGGTGACATTTAGTGCATATACTTGGATAGAATGTTTATAGCTAAAACATTCATCTAGAAAAATCTTAAAATTTTTCGTCTAGAAGTAAATTTTATTATTATTCGGAATATAGCAACATATTAGTAACTATCAAATTTGTTCATTTTGACAAGATGAATCGATGGACTTATTTTAAAATTGCTATGTTTAACTGCAATAATGATAAGGTAAAGGGCCCAATACCGGAACGACGAAGGCCGTGTGTCAGTATTTATTATTTAAAAATTATTGAGGCAACTTTGAAAAAAAAAATAATTTAATAGATCGGTCGAGACAAACATTCAGCTGTGTGCAAACAAATTCAAACATAAGTTGAGGCAAAGTTAAATAAATAAAAAAAATGTTTTTCGAAAAGATCCAAAAGACCCAGTACCGAAACGCTAAAAATGACTAGCCCCAATACCGGCACATGGTTGTCCCAACACCGGAACAGTGAATCATAAAAATGTCTCCAAATGCAAAAATTATGCTTCATCTAAATTATATGAAGTCAATGAATAGTTGGAAAATTAAACTTACTAACTCCATATTTTTTACAACAAGCACAGGATTTTGAGGTTAAACTTTATAAATTAGTTTTAGAGAAAAATATTAACTACCAAAATTTAGTTTTATTTTAAAAACTGAAGTTTATGCATATTTAATGATATTGTTATAACAAACGTACTTACTGTATTAATTATCAAGCCACAAATAATTTTTGTATTGCACTAGATCTTGCTCTTTAACAAAATACTCTGCATGTGTCAGGCGGCAGAGTAAAGGTGGCAGACTGTTCCGATACTGGGTCGAGCTAATTTCAAGTGTACCAATAGACGAACAGCAAAAATTAATATTTTTAATAAATTTTGTTCATATAAACACTTAAGACTGTGAATTCTAAATACCTCTACGTACACTTAAAAAAAATACTGAAAAAGTTGCTTTTTACATTTTTTACAAGCTTAACACTACTGACTGTTTTCTTAGCAAATTCTTTAAGGAATCAAGGTAAGTCATAGCATTCAGCTTGGTCCGATAACTTTTATTTTTTTTAATATTATTGATAAACTTGTACGTTTTACTTATATTCTATTTCTTACTTAAAACATTAAGATTTCAAAAATAAAAATTCTTAAAATTTTTTATCATACTCAATAAGATATAATATAATAATCCTGAATTCGTTCCGGTTCTGGGTCTCGTTCCACTACTGGGTCTTATACCTTAACACTGTGGAATTTAACAATTTTAAACTAAATGCATTTCAACTGCAAAATTTAGAATGTTTAACTTTTATAAATTCTAGAGTTTAAAGATTTTGATTCAGTTTCATAAATGTAAATCCATGTTATCAATTTTAATGTTCTAAATAGAAGACTCAGTCAATTTTTAAATTAGAAGTTAAATTATATTTTTGAATAGTTTGGAAATCCTTAAAAATCTTCAACATTTTATTTCAAACCCTTGAAGAACCTGCACGTTGTTTTCAATTTTTTCAAATTTTAAATGAGTTTTAAATGTTTTCATGACTTTTAAAAATCTTTTAAAATGATTCGAATTAAAACAAAAATTTCTAGAAAATTCTACAAAATTAGAACTGTTACAATAATTTTTTAGAATAAAAAATCATTTTTAATTTTCCTAGCAATCTTAAGAAAATGTTTTTATTCTTTTGAAGCCTTTCAGAATTCTTGAAAAGCTTCTTAATTTTTTTTCAAAATTTGCAAAAATCTACATTTTGTTTCAAATTACGTCATGGCTATTTGCACTGAAATTTTGGTACGAATAACCATATTTTGTCAGAACACACACTTCGCTCAAATTATTTGAAATCATTTTAAGTTTCAAATTATTTTTAAATCTTCTCAAAACATCCAAATGTCTCTAAAAATTATTTGAATTGTTTTACAAATTACAAGTGTTAAATTGTTATTTATAAATCAAAATTTAACAATCTACCTGAGAAATAATTCATTTTTTTAATAGAACAACTAAAATTGTAACGCTCAGAAATTAAAAGCTCTTCGAAATTTTAACAATTCAAGGCTTTCTATTTCAAACAATTAATTTTAAATTATTTACTTTTAAATACTTGGTTTGAAATTCAGGCCTTGTTTTTCATTTTCGTTTCTAAAAAACTGTAAATTGGATAAGTGAATTTTTAAACTATTTAATTTACAAAATTTTAGAAACAAAAATAATGTGAACTAAAATTTAATAAAATACAAGTTGGACTAACATCGCATCCATTGTTTAGTTGAAAATTTAACCAGTTAGTTAAAAATATATGCATTCTTTTAAAAAACGTCTTTTTGTGTCGAAAAAGTTTTTTGGTTGAAAATGCAGCCATTTTTTAAAAAATTAAAATGTTTAAGTTGAAAATTCATTTTTTTTTAAATTTATTTTCTTTGACTGAAAATTCAACTGATTTGGTAGAAAAAAACTTTTTCATTGAAAATTCTTTTCTAGTAGAAAATTAATCTTCTTGGTTGAAAATTCAACTGTTATGTAGAATGCTAATTTGTTGGTTCAAAATGAAACTGTTTTTTTTTTTAAATTAATTTTTTTTGAGGATCCAACTATTTTGTTGAAAGTTTGTCTTTTTGGCTTGATATTCAACAATTTAATTAAAAATTTTTTCTTGACAAACAAATTTGTATTTGATCAAAAATTCAATAATTTGTTGAAAATTCTTTCTTTTTTTGTTTTAAAATTAATGTTTTTTTCTGTAGAAATGTTATCTTTCATGGTTACAAATTAAACTGTCTGGTCAAAAATAAATCTGTTTGGTTGAAAATTAACTTTTTTGTTGAAAATTCACATTTTCGGGTTAAAAGTTGAATTGTTTCGCCGAAAATTCAACAATTTGATGGAAAATTTAAATTTTTGGTTAATTCATTATGTATTTTGTTAAAAATTCGTCTTCGTTGAGTTTATCTAACTGTTTTTTATTCTAAATTAATATCTTTTCAAAATGAAATTTTGAATCTGTTCCGGTTAAAAATTCAACTTCATGGTTGAAAGTTTACCTACTTTTTTAAAAATTAACTTTTTTGGTTAAAGTTTCATTATAACAGTTGAAAATTCGACTTTTTTGATAGAAATTTATTTTCTAAACTAAAAATTTCACAATTTTGTTGGAAACTCAACTGATTAGTTGTAAATTAGGTTTTTTGTTTAAAATTTATATTCTCGGGTTAAAAATTTATATATTTGGTACGAAATTAAACTTTTTGGTAGAAAATTGGTTATCTTTATTGAAAATTAATTTTTTTTATTAGAAATTCAACTATTTAATTAAAAATAGTTGTATTCTCTTGAAAATTCGTTTTCTCTAGTAGAAAATGAATCTTCCTGTTTATAAGTTTAACTATTTGGTAAAAAATTTATGTATTATGTGAAAATTCATCTCTTTTAGTGCAAAATTTCCAAAGTAAAAGATTTTGAATTGCGCAATATGAACTGAATGATATCAAAATTAAAAAAGATAAAACTCAAGTAATTATTTTTAAAAAATGGTTTAAATCCAACTTGGACAGATTTTTTCTCTAAAATTCATAAAATTCCCGGTCAAAAAGTAAATTCCCGGTCATTTCCCGGTTTCCCGGTCCAGTGGCCACCTTGCTTTTACGAACAATATTATCTTATAACAATATTATCTTAAAGTTTATTTTTGTAAAATGCAATTTATTTTATCAAGAATCATAATAATTATTTAATAATCATTTACAATTTTTAGACAGATCTTAAGATAATTCTTTTTTTAATCAATTTTTCATACATTTTTTTTTAATTCTGCAAAATGAAAAAAATTCCACAAAATCTTTTAGATTCTTCTTTGACAATTTTAGGAATGTTGTCAAATAATCTCTTCAAATTAATTTTTTGAAACAGAAATCATTTTAATTTTTTATAGGAACCTAAAATCATATTTAAAATATTTTGAACAATTTTAGAAATTTTTGGAGTTTCAAATTTTTTTAAAAAGTTTGGAAATTATTTAAATTTTTAAAAATTTTAAAAACTTCTGGCAATTTTTTGGAGTTTAAAAATCTTTTAAATTATTAACATTTTTGGAAATTTAAAAATATTTTGAATATTTTGAAAATTTTAATAAACTATGGAGATTTTTTTAAAGTTTTCATTTTTTTAAAAAGTTTGGAAATTATTAAAATTTTTGGAAAATTTTGAATATTTGAGAAATTTTTTACAATATTGGAAATTTTTTTAAAGTTAAAAATTTTTTTTTGAATTTTGGAAATTATTAAAATTTTGGGAAAATTTTAAATATTTTGGGAATTTTGAACAATTTAGAAAATTTTTTTAAAAAGTTTGGAAATTATTTAAAATTTTAGAAAATTTTAAAAATTTTTCTAAAGTTTGAACATTTTTGAAATTATTAAAATTTTTGGGAATTTCAAAAAAGTTTGAAATTTTTTAAAATTTTTGTTAAAGTTTAAGTTTTTTTGTTTAAAGTTTAAAAACCTTCAGATAATTAAATTTTTTTGAAATTTTGAAAAAGTTTAAATACTTTGAAAATTTTGAACAATTATGGAAATTTTTTGAAAGTTTCAAATTTTTTTATAAAGTTTGAAAATTATTAAACATTTTTGAAAATTTTGAATATTTAAGGAATTTGAGAAAATTTTGGAAATTTTTTGACAGTTTCAAATTTTTTTTTAAAGTTTGGAAATTATTAAAATTTTTGGGAAATTTTTAATATTTCGGAAGTTTTAAACAATTTTGAAAATTTTGTTGAAAGTTTCAAATTTTTTTAAAGTTTGAAAATTATTAAAATTTTTAGATAATTTTTTAAATTTTGAAAATTTTTTCAAAATATTAAAATTTTTAGAAATTTTAAAAAAGTTTGAAATTTTTGAAAATGTTTGGAAATCTTGAAAATTTGTGGAAAGATTGATAATTTTTTTAAATTCGGTTGAAAAGCTTAAACAATTTTGAAAATTTTTGAAACTTTTGGAAATTGTTTAAAGTTCAAAATCTTTTAAATTATTAAAATTTTTGGAAATTTTAAAAAAGTTTGAATATTTTTGAAATTTGAAACAATTATGGAAATTTTTTGAAAGTTTTAAATTTTTTTTCAAAATGTGGAAATTATTAGAATTTTTGAAAAATTTTGAATATTTGAGTTTGAACAATTTTTAAAATTTTTTTTAAGGTTTCAAATTTTTTTCGAAAGTTTGGTAATTATTAGAATTTTTGAAAACTTTTGAATATTTTGGAAATTTTAAACGATTTTGAAAATTTTTTGGAGGTTTCAAATTTTTTTTTAAGTTTGAAAATTATTAAAACTTCTAGAAAATTTTAAAAATCTTTGAAATTTTTTTAAAGTTTGTGCATTTTTGAAATTATTCAATTTTTTGGAAATTTTATAAGTATAGAATTTTTGACAATTTCTGGAAATTTTAAAAAGTTTTGGAAATATTAATAATTTTTTGAAATTCTGTTAAAAAGTTTAAAAAAGTTAGGAAATTTTGGAAACTTTTGGAAATTGTTTATAATTTAATAATCTTTTAAATTATTAAAAATTTTAGAAATTTTATAAGTTTTAATATTTTAGAAATTTTAAGCAATTATGGAAATTTTTTGAAGGTTTAAAATTTTTTTTAATAGTTTGGAAGTTATTAAAATTTTTAGTAAAATTTTGAATATTTGAGAAATTTTGAACAATTTTGGAAATTTTTTGAATTTAAAATTTTTTTTGAAAGTTTGGAAATTATTAAAATTTTTAAGAAATTTTAAATATTTTAGAAATTTTAAACAATTTCGAAAATTTTTTGAAAATTTCAAATTCTGTTAAAAAATTTGGAAATTAATTAAATTTTCGAAAATCTAAAACATTTGTAAAATTGTTTGAAAGTTTGAACATTTTTAAAATTATTAAAATTTTTGGAAATTTTGAAAACTTCTGGAAATATTGATAATTTTTTAGAATTCGGTTGAATAGTTTGAAAAATTTTGGAAATTGCTGAAAGTTTAAAAATCTTTTAAATTATTATTTAAAATTTTTGGACATTTCAAAAAAGTTTTAATATTTTGGAAATTTTTAACAATTTTGCAAATTTTTGAAAGTTTCAAATTTTTTTAAAAAGTTTGGTAATCATTAAAATTTTTGGAAAATTTTGAATATTTGAGAAATTTTGTACAATTTTGGAAATTTTTTGAGTCAAAATTTTTTAAAGTTTAAAAATTATAAAAATTTTTAGAAAATTTTAAAAATTTTGAAAATGTTTTGAAAGCTTGAAAATTTTTGAAATAATTAACATTTTTAAAAAGTTAAAAATTTTGAAAATTTTAACATCTTTTGGAAATATTGATAATTCTTAAAATTTTGTTGAAAAGTATGAAAAATTATGAAAATTTTGGAAACTTATGGAAATTTTTCTAAGTTTAAAAATCTTTTAAATAATAAAAATTATTGGAATTTAAAAAAAAGTTTGAATATATATGAAATATATAAGAGTCAAAAAGACGTGGGTGGAAGTTGATGCAAGTGGATGCAGGTAAAAAAAAGCAAAAATCTGGCGCGACATGCGACCGGCCACACTGGGATCCGACGTGAAAACGGAGAACCGACGTCGATTCCGCGCTGGAGAATCAATTCTGCAATCGATTCCGCCAGGTAGAACCGATTCCAAAGAATCGATTCTCGAGCGCGAAGAATCGATTTCTTTAAAGAATCGAAATCGATTCTGGTAACGCTATTTTGCAATGGTGAGGCATGCCCCTGGTTACAAAAGCTAGAGTAAAAGATTAAATTTGACTTCTTAAGTTTATGTTTGTTTAAAAAATGTTCTTTTAAAAAGATTAAAATTTGTAATAAATAGATATACTAAGGAATAAAAAAGGATAAGATTCCTTGTCCACAAAACGTAAAGAAAGAGATAAAAGATTATTGAGACTGGGGATGGGAAAAATAGCATTTTAGGGATGCCAAGTAACCCATTGAGAGAGATTGAACAGTTCTATCTGTTTCCATCCCCTAATTTCTATTTTATTAAATTTTTCTACTTTCATCGCAAAAATATTAAATCCCTTATTATATTCATACTTCATATTCATATTTTTTAATATAGTTATTCAAGAAATTGTTGTTACCTTTATTGTCTAATTATTAATACTAGGGATACCGGAATCGATTCCGATTCTTTGAAGGAATCGATTCCTAGCGCTCGAGAATCGATTCCTTGTTATCGATTCTGCCTGGCGGAATCGAAAGCAGAATTAATTCTCCAGCGCAAAATGGACGTGGATTCTCTCTTTTCACGTTGGATTCCAGTGCGGCCGGTCGCGCCAGATATTTGCTTTTATCTGCATTCATATGCATCAACTTGAATTCGCGGCATCCGCGTCTTTTAGATTTTTTATAATAAAATAATCGCAGTGATGTTTAATTTTACTGCCTTTATTTAGTTCAAAATTTCCAAAATATTCAAACTTTTTTAAAATTTACAAAGATTTTAATAATTCACCGACACACAAAAAAAAAGTGATCAGTACTTTTGACCAGATCAACTTTTCTATATGTTTTTTGATGCTCTAAAT
>JAUELO010000342.1:1652756-1663769 GCA_032357855.1 Amphibolips quercusostensackenii
GGAAGTGTCTACACGTACTAAAAAAATGCGGTTACATACTTGTACCGAAATTTCGGTAAAAATAGCCCCTTTTCCAGCTCCCCCTATCCGTATCGAAAAAATCCGGTTACTCATACCGAAATTTCGGTACACGTAGCCACGGACTATTTTTATTTATAAAATTTTATGTTTTCAACTTTTTTATTTTCATTTTCAAGTGATTTTTTAATTAAAAAAATGTAAGCTATTTGATTCAAAGATTGTTGTTTTTAAATTGAGGAAATTTTAATGTCTTTTTGGGGAGATTACGATATCGGTAGCGAGAAAGTTTTAATGTGGATTCCTATAGGATTTTTTGCGAGAAGACGAATCGGAAAGTTTTAAATCGATATCTCGAATAGTTTTCAATTGATCGATTTTTTTACGTTAAAATTATTGACTTTTGTTTTAGATTAACATAATTTCTGAATATCTATTTCGATGGGGTTTTTTTGCGAGAAATACGGATCTGAGATTTTTAAAACTATATCTCGAATAGTTTTCGAGATATCGATGTTTTTCTGTTAAATATAATAATTAAGTAATGCAGGTCTCACCCCTATCCATTTCCATCGTCTAGTGGGGGGAGGCACCCCAGTGACTGGTCACAGAAATAATATAAGGTCAAACCCCTACCCATTTTCAAACGTCTCGTGGGGGGGGAGGGAAGCACCACTGTGACTGGTCACAGAAATATTGTTTGTCAAACTCCTACCCCTTTTCCAACATCTTGTGGGAGGCGGGAAGGCACCCCTGTGACTGGTCACCGAATTAAAAAAGAAAAAGTAAAAATAAATATCTTGAAAAATATTCGAGACATCGATTTAAAACTTTCATATTCGTCTTTCTCGCAAAAAATCCTATAAGAAACCGCATTACAACTCTGTCATCACGGATATCGTAATCTTGCCGTTTTTTTTTTAAATATTTCAAATTGATCAAACTAATCAAGATATTTTGGTATGGTCTTTTACTTCATTATATATATATTTTAAATTCTAAAAATTCATCCACAGGAAATTCCAATTACTTGAAGTTCTCAATATGGGAAAGACCAAATTGAGTCAAAACATTTTTACGCTTTATGGAATGCGTAAAAAATTTGACAGTTCTCCGCAGAATGATAAGAATTATAGCATGTCCATAATTATCCTTTATTGACGAATAGATCTAAAATAATTGTGTCACATCACTTTATTGAATGGATATTCACTCATGTATTTGTGCTTTTTACGTTTTAAAATGAATTTTACAGAAAAGAATGTTTTACATAAAGGTAAAAGATACGTTTTGTTAATTAATATAATCATAGGAAAGCAGGACTATTCTGTTAATAGTAGATAATAATATTAACAGATATTAATATGTGTATTCTTTACTTGGATGAAAACTTTCACACTCAATAATGCATTTATAATATCAAATCCACATTTAGCAAAAGAAAATTAAAGATAAGTACTTCCTAAACATCGATAATTTTTTAGGTCGTTTATTTATTTTAGTATGTCTTCACCTGCTACTTTGAAAGAATGTAAAGATTAAGTATGAAAGTGTTTCATGCGGAAGGCAAGGAGTTAGTGCTGTACACTAATTGAGACCATTATTTCATTGTGATCTAGATTGTTGTAGTTACTGTCTGTAACCATTCTTTTATCCCAGAGCTGGTTTAAATCTGGTTTAAATTTTAAGTTTAAATTTGGTAAGACGTTGTAATAATTACTAGAAAATAAATTAAAACTAACTTATCTGCTCTCTGGGACATTCTAGATATTTTAGTTTCCGTTAGAATATGCTTTTTTTATATTATATCGTACTTCGTCTCATGAAGATAAATAATCTAAAGAATGCTGTGTTAAAACTTTATAGTGTATGTAGTCCGTTTTTTATGCATTGGTGGAACTCAGTGATTCAATCTCTTATCTGGCTTGTGATACAATTAATTCTGTTGTATATATACTTTATAATCTCGCGATTTGTCTTATTTTCTAGATTATCGCTTTATTATATTTCGAAATAAAATTTTTATTTTAAGATTAAGGTTTCTTTACATTAAAGTTTTTTATGAAGCATTTTTCAAACATGCAACAATCATTAAAAACAGATTGAAATTTCTGAACATTTCCTGAAATTTTTAAACTCTATTCATGTTTTCAAAATATATACGTAGGCATTATCTTAAGGAGGAACCTGCAATGAGCAAAATCCAAGGTCAATACCTTTGAAGTACGTTAAACTTGTAATAATTCCGCGTCGCTTCGAAGAAAATAAGATATTTCTAACTACTATGTGTATAAAATATAAGCTTTTAAATAAACATTGAGCCTAATGGATCGAATCTAGCAGAATCATATAAATTGGAGGTTTATGTATTTGAAAATCTAAGATATTTAATCAGAAAACTAATGAGAGGGTAGAAGGGTCTTTCTAAAAGTCATAAAAATTAGTAAACTAAAAATTCATCACCGATTAATGTATAATAATAAATTATTTTGAAGTGGTGTAAATCAACTTGTTGACGAACATTTACGTGCAATTTAGCAACTTTGCACAAGGGCGGCAATTTGGTGGGAAATCAACTCATTGATGAACTTGAATGCCAACAGGGATACCAACCTGACAATACACGCTAAATAAAGTCATGTGTCAATGAAAACTTCAATAATCGTATTTAATTTAAATTCATAGAAGCCAAAATCTATTGTGGAAATGTTTTAGTGTATAATTATGACTTTTTGATAGAGAAAAAGTTTTTCTTGGTCATTCATATTGGAATTAATCGTTGGCACCATTGGTACAATGAGAAATTTTTTTTTTGTTTCTTCGAAATTTAACATCATTTGCAATTTGTAATGCAGTATATGCTGTATTGAAAAAAAAAATCATCAAAATGAAGATTCTTAACTGCTCCATGAAATCAGTGTCAAAATAAGTAATCTTCTCGGCGCATTTTTGTATTTGATAATAGCGTATTTTGACACGTTTTTGGAGATATTATGTCTTCAAAGTTGCGCATGTTCCTCCTTTAAGAATTTTTTCTTCATCTTAAGAATTTTAATTTTTTTGAAAAAATAAATTAAAACATATTCTGTGGATATCGTAGAAAAATATTAAAAATTCACTAAATTCTCTTGAGCAATACAAATTTGTCTTCAATATTTTATTTAATAATATTATCGTAAATCCAAAATCAAATTAATAATCTTGTTTTTTACTGTTAAAGGTGTGGGGAAAAGTTCTCTGCTGCTGCGATTCGCAGATAACACATTTAATGGAAGTTACATTACTACGATAGGTGTGGATTTTAAAATTCGTACAGTAGAAATAGATGGGGAGAGGGTAAAATTACAAATTTGGGACACTGCTGGTCAGGAGCGTTTTCGGACAATAACATCTACTTACTATCGAGGGACGCACGGAGTTATAGTCGTTTACGACGTGACGAGTGGAGATACGTTCGCGAACGTTAAAAGATGGCTACATGAAATTGAATACAATTGTGATGTAGTAAATAGGATTCTAGTTGGAAATAAAAACGACTCACCAAATAACAAAGTTGTCCTCACAGAAGACGCACAACGGTTCGCTAATCAAATGGGGATTCAACTGTTCGAAACCTCCGCTAAAGATAACATAAATGTTGAGGAGGTAATTTGACTATTTTCATCTTTAAATTAATGTAAGATATAAAAATAAAGAGTATAAGAGGCATAGTATTTTTTAAAGATCTCAGAAAATCTGAATGTCTGTACCCTTGGGAATGTCTATTCCCTTGCTTTTACCTTTTTCAAATTCCCGTTTTCCCCTATTCTCGAAAAAACTTACCCCTTTTACCCTTTTTTCTTTAAATTTACAATATTCGTTCGTTTTATATCTACAAAATTATTCTATTCAAAACTGGAATTCGAACTAAACTATTTAAGATTTAAATGCAACTTTAAAGTTAAAATATTTTTTCGTTGAATCTACACAAATTACATATTTCAAAATGAACAATAATTAAGTACAGTGGTCGGTTTGTCCACATGGAAGATTCTTTAGTTTAAGTTTGAATAACGATTGCCATTATGTTAGATATACTATATCACCATTTTTGGATTAGACTAAAATTCAAACAAGAGTTACAAGATTTGCAGCTGACCTTAATAACATTTTTCGATTTAACACAAATTAAATAAGTTATATAATTTAAACAATTTTCAAAAACTACCAAAACCCAGCTTTTAACACTTTGGCAAATTTAAGCGCAGTTTTTAGTAGATGTTACATATTTTTTCTTTAAATATACATTCCATATAGGGGAGAGTCGGTTAGTACCGGACACTTAAGCTTTTTTGGTAATAGCTTAGCTGATAGTGATCAAAATATTAATATAGAAGGTTAGTTATAATGTCAGGGTTTCTAGCAATAATTTGTAATTAGATTTATAAGAAACAAACTTGCTGTAAAAGAAAAAAAGGCAATTGAAATGAGGTCTAAATAGATTAAGAAAAAATACTGTCGGGTAGCCCCGGACACCGAGATTTTTGTAATATTTGGTATAATTTTATTAGAAACATTACTTTAAAACTGCAAGAACCCTTAAACAGAACACAAATACTCACCGAAAGTAAGAAAATCATTACAGATGTAGGTTATTACAGTCTTAATTCATTTAGTTTATTAGTGTTTATTTATCATTTGACCATTTTTGACGCCTCGAAATGTCCGGGGCTATCCAACTGTGACATTTTCCAGTAAAACTGCTATAAGCAAGAAAATACGAGAAATAATTAAACAAAAATTTCGGGTCACATATTTCAAAAGTGAATTTATGTATCCCAATAAAAATCAATCTAATATTTTTTTAGTTATGCAAATATTTGATCATAAAGTTGGTTTATATTTCACAAAATGCACTTGTTTTCTAGAGACGAAATATTTAGACCTGATCATTTTTTAAGCTAATGAGAGATATGAGTCTATATTTTCAAAATTACACTCCAAGACAATTCTGAAAGATAAAAATGATGATTTATCTCCGGAGATGATACAGTTTTTGAAAGTCATGAGTGTCCGGGGCTACGCGACTCACCCCTAATATTTAATTAATGTAAAGATTTATCAAAATTTAAACAAACCTTTTTCTCCTACTTTCTCTTAAACAAAGAAACATTTCAAAATTTTTAAACAGATAATGTTTTTAGTGCTTAGACAATATCAAATTAGTACCGTTTGAAGATAAGCAATTTTGTTTTTGTAATATTAGGCAATTTTTAGACATTTTAAAATAAAAAATTTCTGAATTATCAATTGTACATGTACATTTTTAAATATAAACAATTTTTTATTGGAGATTTAAAACATATTACTATTTAAAGTTACAAAATATGTGTTTCGTTTGAAACATTTGTAGAATTCTTAAATTAAAACATTTTATATGATGGATTTTCAAGTAATTCAAGTTTTTAATATTAGAAAATAAAAATCCAGGCACGTGAACGCTACCTTGGCGTGCGTGCATTTTATTTAAATGGCTTGTTTATAGCAATTTAATGAATAATTTTAATTGAATTTATATTCATGGAATTTAAAACGATTTATACATATTTTAATGGATTTTTACGATTTCAAGGTATTGTAAGGGTTTTTAACGAATTTCTAGAGAACCTTAGGGAATAAATTACATTTTATTTTATTTTAAGGGTTTTCGACGGATTTCTAAAATTTCAAGAGATATGAAAGAAGTCGACAAATTTCAAAGGATTTTAAGTTATTTTAAAAGGTTCCAAAGAATTTGAAGAGATTTCGTTTCAATGATTTATAGAACTCTTAATAATTAAGAAATTGTCATTATGGATTTTTAAATAGTTTGCTTTTAATATTATAAAATAAAAATCCAGGGACGTGAACATGGGGTTCGCGTGCGTGCGCTTAATGCTACTGTAAAACGATTCAGGTGCTCAAACTTGAATATTTTTAATTTATAATTTAAAAACTATACAATTTCTTATAAAAAGATTTTTCTTTTCTAAATGTAAAAATAAATGTTTAATCTTTCCCCTATTCTTCCCCTGTTTTGTGAAAAAATTTTCCTATTTCGCCTTTTTGAGCTGTTTTTGCGCTGTGATCCCTAAATATATTCTACAAGGAAACATTACAAAATTAAAAGAGTTTCAAACTAGTTCCGAATTGTACGTTTAAAAATTGAAAACCATCATAAAAGATTTAAATTTAGATTTCAATTCTTAAAAGCGTTCATTAAATAACTGTACTGAATAAGTAATTAAAAATGGGTCAATTTTAAATTAAAATTTTCAAAACTGTGTTTCAAAATTCAAAACTTTATAACATTATAGGACAATTTACAGGAAAATTTACACTCTTAAAATCTTATTCAGGCTACTTTAGGCAGAGGATGCTCTAAATTAATGTATGCACTAAATTATTTCATGCATCTGTTTAAAATAATTTTAATAGGTAAAAGTTGTAGAAAGGTATTCAGCATTTAGAGAATTTGTTTGGACGCCATAAAAATTAAAACTTAAATAGATTTTTAAAAACTCGAAATAAACTCCAATTTAAAAGCCTGTTTGTCAACGATTTTGTCTTTCTTATAACATTAAAAAATATTACTTTTTTATCTTTGAAGATAAAGCAAACTAGACTTTAATTCCTCGCGTTTGGTACGATAATTTTTGTCAAATGATATTTGTTCTTTTCTCATTTAATTTAATAAAAATTTTGTAGCAATTCTGTAGACTTACTCTGGAAGTGCTTGAGAAGTCTTTTGAAAAATCTATGACTTTGTAGACCGATGCAGTTTTTATTTTCTGATAAAACTAAATTTACTCTATTTTATAAAAGTTCACCTTAGCTGAAATCGGAAATTCTGTCTTCTTCACATTGAGCTTAGAGCGATCATAGGTATGGTGAAAATGGTAACAAAAAAGGACTTCGGTTCTTTATTTGTATGTCTAAAATTTTCAACTTTTTGGCAATCACCCATATATTAGCATATATTTTAAATACAGTTGATAGAAACCTCATGATTACTTATTTCATAAATTAAAGATATATTTAAAACATATTTATTATATTAGATTGCATTTACATTTTGAGAAAGCATTGAAATTTGCACTATTTTTACAATACCTTCTTAAAAAATGACAAAGTGACCTCGAAATTGATTTCATCCTGGCTCATTTTATCAAGAATACCTATAGCTTTCAACATATTTAAATGAAAAAAATGTTAACTCTCATATAAGTAACATTAAAAGAACTTAAGTAGTCATCAATAAATAGGTCGTGTTATACTTGTGATCGGTAATATAATTTCGACTAATATTTATCACTTCAGTCTGTGATTGAGGATAAGTTTGGCACGTGTAAATAAAAAATTGCGAAATTAGAAAAAGATATCTTAAAATTAATCAGGCGAAACAAATGTCGGGAAAAAACATTTAAACATGATCCACTGATAACACTGTTGATACATATCTAGAAAATAATTGTATAATAGTAAAATGTTAAAATCTCTTCAACAACTTTTTTCATGCGTTTTTATTAAAAGAGAAAACATGATCTGTAATATTTCGAATATATAACTGCCAAAATCAATTTAATATATCATTCTCAGCTTGCCCCAGGGGCGAATGACGTAAAGCGTTCATATGATGGTCCCATTCATTTTTTAAAATATTTTTTATATACTTTTTTTCGATTTTCTTGTTTTTTAAGGAACATAATGAATTTTGTGAAAGTTGCGTTCTTATTTGAAATAAAAAATCATAACATTGATAAAAAATAAGAAAATAAATGTATAACATATGAAAAATATGAAACAAAAACAAACAAATAGGACCATAATATCACCACGTCCACGTCGTTGGTCATGGGACAAGCTGAGAGTGTTATATTGAATTTATTTGTGCAGATGTATATTTAAAATACTATAGATCATGCTCTCTTTTTCATTAAAAACGCATGATAAGCAGCTATTGAAAGGATTTTAACATTTTACTGGTATACAATTATTTTATAGATATCAATAATGGTATCAGTGGATCATGTTTATGCTCCTATTCAGTTTAATATTCAGCGTAGTTTTGATTCGAACTATAGAATAAAAAAGAAGGAATTAAGAAAAATTAGAAAAAAACATAACATGTGATTTTAGGATCAAAATGTCCAGGCTTTCCAAAAATATTCGTGCTACACTTACCGAATTTTTGTGAACCCAGACATCCTTTTCCAGCTTTCCTGGGCTCATCGAAAACATTTCTTCTACGCTCACCGAATTTCAGTAAACCTAGACGTGGCCTTTTAGGATATTCCGGAAAAGAATCAGCTACGATTTTAATTTTTACAATTCTTTAAGCTTGAAATGCATACGAATGAAGAACCGAAGTCATTTTTTGTGACCATTTTCATCATGCATATGATCGCTTGAAGCTGAGCGTCTTAAATTTTGAAAAAATTAAATATCCCAACTAGCATAAAATCGAGAAAGTTTTAAGGTTGTGTGAAGTCCGGAATGTTATTTTTCTGTAAATTCTACAAATGAATTTTTAATTTTGCTTGAAAGCGTGTAAATTTCAGCGATGTGTGAAATTATTAAATAGTTTGAAATTATGTAGATACGAAATTTTTAAGTTGTTTGAGATGAAGGAATTTGGTTTAAATTCTGTATTTTTCACTTTGTATCAAAAATAAAAAAAAAATTATATATATATATAAAATTATGTAATGAAATTGTTATTTTAGATGTTTACAGCGATAACAAGACAAGTATTACGTACGAAGAAGGAGAGGAAGGAGCGTCAGGCAATTCAAACGAACGAAACGGTGAACCTGAGAAAAAGCACCAAGCAGCATAGAAAGAAATGTTGTTAGCAACGTAAATAAGTACTAGGTCGATCCTCAACTGAATGACATTGTTTTCCATAATAGTCAGACAGGCGGAGAGTGCGCGTTGTTTAAATACTGGAATGGACAGGAGAAAGTTCAAAGGACGCCCTTTCACAGTGTTGTAGGTTCTTTGAAATGAGAGTTCGTACGACGACTCTGATATTCAATTCTTTATTCGCTGCTAGGGGTGTGTACATTTTTTTTAACATGACGGGTCGGCTCGTGTTTCGGATTTCCAAGCCGGTCTGAAGGTTCAATTAAAAAATTTTCGGAGATTTTTAAATCGAGTTTCCAGGTCCGTTTGGGTTTTCGAGCCGGATTGCGAACCCGGAACTTAGCCCGAAGTCATTTTGCACACCGCTAATCACCGCCTTTCCAAAGATAGTTGTAATATGTGAATTTTCAGGATAAACGTCTCAAAGTGTACGACGATCCCGTGTGGATCATTGTTTTCGACGTGACATCCAATTAAGAAGTAGTAGGGTTTCGGATCTTTCCTTGCAGTGGAAGCGAAGCACGAAATTGACGTTTAATACCTCTTTTTATATCAGTGCTAGGTCTACATTACGTTAAGATACTATTTGTAAAATGTTATCGACTGCTTTGAATAAAAAAAGGAGTACGTTTCTAAGGCGTCTTTTTTATCAGCAATTTGGGTCCACTGAAAAATCCCGAAAAATAAAATCCTGGGCACTGGGAAATTCCCAAATAAGAAAATATCCGAAGTAGACTTCCAAAAATAGAAAATTAGCGACAATTTAAAATTTTCTATTAATAAAATTTCGGACAGTTTATAGTATTACCGAATTTAAAAATTCTCGATAATAGATAATTCCGGAAATAAAATTGCTAACATAAAATATCCGACTCTGTAACATTGCCGACACAAGGAAATTCTCGGAATATAAAATACCCAATCTAAACAATCAAAAAATTGTGAAGTAATAAATAAAATAAGATACTTTCATTTTATGAAAATTTATCATTTATTTATTATTGAAACAATATTGTAATTGTTTAGATTCCGGAATTTTATAATTTGGAAATTTTCCTGTGTCGGAAATTTTATTTTCGGGAATTTTTAACTTCAGTAATATTATAAACTGTGGGGAATTTTCTATTTCGAATATATACTTTTTCAGGAATGTTACTGTGCCCGGAATTTCATTTTTCGAGATTTTTCAGCCGTCTGAGCAATTTTACTCTCAGCGGAAGTTCAAGATTCAGCATGTAGAGGAAGACAGATTGTACAAAAATTAGAATTGTAAAGGATTGAACGCGATACAACGATCCGCACAAATTCACTGCGCATTAATCGTATAGAACTTTTCTATTCTAGCAATTTTTTATGCACTTGCTTTTTAAGGATTTATCTTTCTTTAAAAGGTCTATTCTTTTTTAATATAGTATCTTAGGAATAAATGTTGCTAGTTTTTCTTTTGAGCTTAACATTTTACAAATAGGGTGCTATTTATAATATCTGGAGGTCCAAGTAGGTGTTACATTATATAATTGAACAAGGTTCCTGAGATTTATTGTCTTCGAGTTTTGCAATATCTTTATTATTTAGACTCGTTTCAGAATGGCCACACGGATTTCTATTTTGTGGTAGAATTGTTAGTCGCTCATTGGATCGATCGTAACAAGAGAGGCAGGCAGGCAAACAGGCAGAAATGTTTCGTGGGTCACGCCCATCGGTGACAAAAGCTGTCTGTATTAATCTGTGATAATAGTTAAATTCATCTCTACATAATAGTACTACGTTGGTTGCCACTGTAATAATGCTGCGAGTATCTACTGTTGGTTCCTGTTGGGAATACGACTTTGAATAGCTTCCGAGGTTTGAGCTAAAACAGATTCCAGAATTCGATACCTCCATGTTAAGAGAACCTCTCTACGTCTAAAACGACCACTCTGGCGTTATCGTCCAAACTAACCACTCTACTTTTTGAATTGGCCTCTAGTTTTAGTACGCATACCTATACGCGACAAACGGCATACACGTTTACAATTAATAATTTCAGGTGTTCTTTTTTGGAATTGTTTGGAGTTCTTTGAATTCTCCGCCTTCTTTTGAATTGCTTGGGATAAGCTTTTATTGTTAAGC
>JAUELO010000342.1:1954979-1966169 GCA_032357855.1 Amphibolips quercusostensackenii
GCCTTTCCACTGCGCTGCTGATGTTTTTCAAGCATGAGTGGCAAACGTCTTTCGCCCCGCGAGCTGAGAAACTGCGTGAGTCAGCAGTTTTAGGAATCTCATAAATCGGGCGCTTTTTTATCTGGCTTGGAGTGTATTGAAAATCATAAAAAAATATAATAAAATGATTTAATGGACTTAATTTGCTTAAATTGATTAAAATGCCGAGTTACCCAGAAATGTCGAATGAATAATTAGCTCGATATCTCAATCCATTGAAGCGAATGTAGTCAATTTAATTTTTTTTATTCTATTTTTTAAGATTTGTAGTAATAAATAAGTTTCATATAGACACTTCAGCGTATAAAATATAAATTTAGTAATGTTTTATATCATACAATACAAAAAAAATCCTTTTAATTCTCAGGGGACCTTGCAGATATAATTTTTTTTTAACATAATTAGAACTTTTTGAATCTAATAATATAATACCGCTTTTCCACGTACTACCGATTTTCAAAACGTCAGGATGTGGAAAAGTTGCTTTTCATTATTTGAAGGAAAAAGGTCTAATTACATTTACAAAAATTGTATTTTCAGAGTCCTCTGTGGTTTAAAAAAATTTATTTTTATGTATTATATTATATGACACCTTCCTAAAGTTATTATATATTTACAGCAATGTAATAATAGAGACTACTTTTTTACTAAAAATCATACAAAAATATAACCCAATAATTTAAATAGACGGAATTCGCTTAAATAAATTAATATGTCGATTTCATCAAAACCCAGTGGGCACACAAGTCCTAAGCTTGTCCTATAGACGTCTTTTGGCGGACGTCTTAAGGACATCCTGAGGACCTTTTAAAGACATGAAAAGATCCCGAGGATGTCTTTAAGACGTCAAGCCACACATTCTAAGGACGTCTTTAACATGTCCCGGTGCCCACTGGGAAGCTCAATATTTTAATTAATTTAAGCAAAATAAGTCGATCCTAATTTATGTATTCTATTTTTTATGATTTTAAATAATGAAATTGGCTTGCGCGGTCACTTATATTAACGTAGCGATGCAATAACATATAGCTTTAGTAAGCTTTTATATAATGAATTACATGAAAGTAATAACATTTCCTTTAAAAGCACGGGGTACAGTGTAGATATAAAATTTTTGTTTAAATGTGATTAGAACTTTGTAATTTTGATAATAAAAGACAACTTTTGCACCTCTCGAAATATTTTTTATTAATTGGAACTATTTCGACTTCGTTTCTTTTGCCCTGAAATTTTGTTTATGTCGACAATTGATTTTCCAACTAAAAAACTTCAGAAAGAAATTTTCTTTAAATTAAAAAAAATAATTAGTAACTTAACGGAGTCAATGGAAGTTGTTTTATTCAGAAAAATTATTTGAAAATTTTTAAAATTTTGCTGCGTGAAAAGGCAGCCTAATAATTGTTATTGTTTTTCGTATAATACGATTTCGAATATTTTGATTTTCATTAATAAACAATATCTAAGATTTGACTAGGATCAAATTATTTAATTATTATGAAATTATTTATTAATTATCTGCACGATGGATACCTACCCCACTGCGCTGCGACTGTTGATAGCAGGATGTGTGTGTTATGACTCGCACGGTGTGCACGTCAAATGCGTCGCACTATTATTATCTGGGTATACACGGAAAAAATAGATTTTAAAATGCAGATATTAAAATGCAGATATTAAAAACTTTGATATAACTATAATGTATAGATATTACGGCATAATATCTAATATCTGCTATTCAATATAAAAGATATTAAAGGGCAATATCTGTTTATATTGAAGGTATAAAATGGCTGATATAACCCGGTAATATCTAAGATATTTAAAAAGCGAAATTTTATCAGAGCAATATCGTTGACGTTCTGTGATGTGACGAAAGAAGATTTAAGCCCCGCTTTGTCCGTACCTTGAGCAATCGTTATGTGTGCTGTGGTTTTTCGGATATATATTAAGTTAAAAATTTTGGTGAAAAATAGAATAAGTGTTTTTGGATATGATATAATAATTTTTTCAAGAAAATGAGTATTCCGTGCTACAGTCATCACTTATGTTAGCATTAAACAGCATGCTGTCCTCTTTACACGAAAATTGAATAATTATCAAAAAAAGGCAAATGCTCAATGATTCGAGTATCAAAAACAGAAAACTACGATCATTTTGGATTTTATAGCGATTGGCATGCTTTACAGGTAACTTTTGCATAATTAGAAAATATTTTTTGAATATCTTAGATTCTGCCCTTTAATATCTTGGATATTGTCAGTTAAAATTTTTTTGTTAATATATATATATATGAATGCACTACTTCAATATCTAGATTTCTGGCCCATATCTAAATCGCTAAGATGTTAACTAGTTAAAACTAGATATTCTGCTTTAATATCTATTTTTCTCTGTATAGTCTCGAAGGCTCATTTTATTTGTTGGTTACTTTTACCGTTAGCCACCTAGCGGCAAAACCTTAAGGTTAACGTGGATAGATCAAGAATAGCAGGAGATAGGAAAAAGAGGATTGAAAAATATTGACGTAAATTTAGATTGACAAAAAAATAGAAAAAGGTAGACGTTAATATATGTAGCGTAGGATGAGATAGAGAAGAGCAATTCAAAAAAGATAGATGGAAATTTTGATTGACAAATAAATAAAAAATTATTGACAAGGATAGATAAAGGATAGGTTGGGATAAAGAAGAGGGTACTCAAAAAGATAGACGTGAATTTATATTGCAAAATAGATTAAAAAAGATAGACGTTGATAGATATATGATACGATGAGATAGGGAAGAGGAGATTAAAAACGATAGACAGTAATTAAGATTGACAGATAAATAGAGAAATATGGACTTGAATGGATTAAAGCTAGGATGAGATAGAAAAGAGTGTATTAGAAAAAAAACGTTAATTTAGAATAATAAAGATATAGAAAAAGATTGACGTGGATAGACAGAGGATAGGATGAAATAGGGAAGACGGTATTGGAAGAGATAAATGTGAATTTAGATTGGCAAAGATATAGAAAAATATAGGCGTTGATAGTTAGGGGATATGTCGAGATAGAGAAGAGAAGATTAGAAAAGTTAGATGAGCACTTAGATTGACAGAGAGATAGAAAAATAGTGACGTTGATAGATTAAGGACAGGATAAGATAGAAAAGAGGAGATTGAAAAAGATAGACGGAAATTTAGATTGAAAGAGAGACAGTGATAGGTTGACGTGGATAGATGAAGGATAGGGTGAGATAGAGAAAGAGGAATTTAAAAAGATAGACGTGAATGTAGATTAACAAATAGATAAAAAAATGTAGATGTTGATAGACGTAGGATAGGATGAGATAAAGAAGAGGAGATCGAAAAAGATAGACGTGAATTTATATTGGCAGAAGAATAGATAAATATTGACGTGGATGAGATAGAAAGGACAGTATTGACAAAGATAGAAGTGGATTTGGATCGACGAAGAGATAGAATGGGATGTATTTTCTGTATCTATTCCCGTCATAAAGATTCAAAGTTATTCAAAAAGATAGGATCTTTATCTTTTTGCTTCTAGTAGGTTTCACAAGAAGATAATGAAATCAAAGGAGGCTAATTTTTAGTACTTGTACAAGTGGCAATTACATGAATGAAAAGAAATATAAACTTACTTATTTCCTAAATCTAAATCAGGTGTGGTTTAGCACTAATAATCACTTTATCACTTAATTATTACTTTCTACGATGCGAATGGATGCATATGACACGGGTTACAACGCGACTTTCTTTTTGAGACTCAACGGATGCCTGAATATTTTGAAATCTGGGTTGGTACAATTTAATGTCTGGAAATTATAAGAATATTACATCGAGAGAATATAATTGGTAACATCTTCATATGTTAGAAAAGGTTATAGATTATACGCGCTAATATACTTTTTTATACGGGGCGTTATCCTCTAGTCCTACACAGAAAAAAACTAGAGGTAAATTTTGTTGCAGGTAATTTTGTATTTTCACTTGCTGTATAGGTAGAAGATAAATATTACTTTTAGTAGGAGGTAAACTGTCATTGTACGTAGGCGCAAGGCATTATCTATAGTTTTCTTAGTTTTTGTTTTTAGGAAAGCAATATACTTCTTTATTTTTACACCAAAATGCCACATACAAACCTGGCCTTCATAATATAGTGCTTTAAGCTAATACCTCAACACTTGCGTTACTATGCACTGATATAATGCGAATAGTAGACATCACCGCCACTAGCTGTCACTAACGCCCCTAGCAGCCGTAAATTTTAACGAGTTAAGAGAGATAAGCCAACGAGTTAAGCGAGTGACAGGCATATTAAGGAAATTTAGCTGTGGTATGTTTTTGAGAGGCTTTCCGTTAAAAAATTTCCTGGAGTAAGTGCCCTAAGGTCTTCAGGGTCATAAGGCATGGCTTGTAGGAGACCAGAATTTAAAAAAGCCTCCACTTAAGAAAGAAAGGTGCTCATTTCCTCGAAGGTCAATGTTCTATCTCCGTGGACTTGTCAAATGTTGTGTTTAGAAAACTTTACAGTTCCCTCACAAAGTCTCACATGGGTAGAGCAGCAAACAAAAACGGCAATATATCCTTTATAATATTTATGGACGCGAACCTTAGTGGTACGATGGCGAATAGGTCCAGCATAATCCACCCTAGTGTGTAGAAATGGTCAACTTGGATTTAAACAAATTGCTGGAAGATTTTTCATCAGTTGCTGACAGGTGGCGGCTTTCTGACGAAAATGTGGCAAGCATCGATGAGTAAAAGTTTTGACGACAGATCGACCTTTCAGAATCTAATACTCCTATCTCAAGGTTCCGAGGATGAGCTGAACACCACCATAAACACAACATTAGTGATCGTATTTGACAAGTAGTATCATTAACGTAGTTTTGAAGCAAGAATGAGAGGTAGTTTCTCTTCTGGATTCAGAATAGAGTTTTTCAAGCGACCTTTGGCTCATAGCAGCTCTTTGGCATCAAGATAAGGTATTAATCAAGCTAATTTATTCTTTGGAGAGATCTTCTTCCCTGACGTCAAGATCTTAATTTCAGCTCCAGAATAATTATATTGTTTGTCGAATCCAGGCCAGGATTGCAGAATGATCTTCTAAGGATGGCAACACTAGCTTCATTGGATCTGATAGATGGCGGCGATATAGCAGGCATCTCAATATCCAAGCTGTAGTTCGTAGAAGCTTCTCCGATGTAGAAAATCGATGGAGCAGGTCCCACAATACTGAAACGATGGTGGTTGTGTTGACTTGCGCTACTCATTCTTCCATATCCACTTTATTATCTATAAATGTACAGGAGCATTTAACTTGAATGCCTGTTGCACATATTGCATCAAGTAAACCAATCTAACTGCTCCACATAGCTCATGTAACGGTAAGCTCAACTGCTTCACGGGAGCTACCTTAGATTTTGAAGCCACGAGTAACACATTAGATTCTTGACAAGCCGACCTGACAAGAAGGTAGACAGCAGCGGCGTAAACTTTTTCCTCAATCGGAGGAGGATCGTCTTAAAAAATCTTTGAGAGACACTGCAATTGTATGAAGATCTTGGCTGTAATAATCGCTGGGCTTACTTACCTAGGGGATTAAAAAGTTTAGCTATCTGGGTGAGAACTGATTGCTTTATTGTAACAAGCACACAAGCTGTCAGATCAACATGAAATGTGAAGACATCTTCCTCCAGGTTACAATTGAGACCTAGCATTTAAACAGATTTTGGAGTTAGAAAGGACTTGGGTTGCGATAAAGCCTGATGTTCTTCTGGTATTTTTTTAAGTGATTCAGGATCATTTTAGATCGACTTTCAAAGGGGGAAACCGTCTTCTTTTAATAGATGATGTAACTGATTCTGAAAAAGTATGGCTTCTTCCAAGGTATCCGCACCTGTAATGAGATCATCAACATAAGTCCCTTGATGAATTGCTTTAGCAGCAAGAGGATAATTTTGCCTCTCATTAATTGCGAGTTACTGTAGACAGCGAAGCGAAAAAAGGGTTCAAACGACAATTTGTATGTGACTGTTGTCAGATAAGTTTAAATTGGATCATTGGGTGATTTTCTCCACAGGATCAATTTAAGATCTTAGTCTTCTCAATGTACTTAAATCTGTCTGTACATCTTCTTGAAATCAGCATACACAACTATGAGCAAACTTTGAGCAAAATTGCAACTTTCGTTCACTGAGAACCATTAAACTCCGTAATGTGGTAAGTAAAATAATTGAGAACTATCTCGATGAACCTAATTCTCGTTATAGGGAACCATGTAACCGAAAGTGAGACACTTTATGAGGAACTTATCATAAGCCTTGAAAAGAGTCGCGTCACGCGTGGGGGCACGTTCCTGGCGATGCAACATTCGATGATCTGGACGATATGAATTTCCCTATGATTGCAAATTGCGCCTAATAGGAAGCAGCAACACGTACCTTTCCTCCTTAGGTGTGCGAGAATGAGTAGCAACGTAGAAATCCTCACATTCCTGATTATCAGCTGTCAACATGATTTTTGGTGAAATCTCCTGTTGCTCCAAAATCTTTAAAGATCCAAAGTTACGTCTTCCCGTAAGGAAATATGCATTTCAACAGCTATGTTCGATTCATAGCTGCAAGCTGATGGTAATTTGCCTACAGTTTTTCCTGATAAGATCCAATCACCATAGGTTTCTTGAGTAACAGGTGCGGTAGAAGTTGATTTACGAATATTAGGGAGGAGTATTTATGTATAGGCACCTGCTCCTATAATCACCTCTATCACCCTATTTCTACCGAAGTCTGGATCCGCCAGACGCAATCCTGAAATGTGAGGCCATTAATTAGTATCTCTTTAAAAATGTAAGAGATATGAAGTTACACGCGGTGTATGATGTAGGTAACAGAACCTTAGCATGAGGTCGAGTCACGTGATGTGCAAACAGATGATGTATCGTTAATGACTGAATTTCTCTTCTTCATTTGTTGATGATTCTTCAATATGGATATTTGTGGATGTGTCCTGATGAAGCATGGTGTGATGTTCCTTGTCACATACACGATATTTTCTCGATTACAAACACTTGTTTCCTAAGTGCTGACGTAGACAATTAGGTATTATCACTTTAACTACTAGCTAACTTCATTTGGTTGAGTGCTGAGTGGAAAACAATGGACCAAATTCATGGGACTCTGTCCATTTTTGCGCAGTTTTGCTCATATCTTCGTAAAGACTAATTTTTTCTGTATAAATGAATTTGAAAAATAGTTTATATTTTTTAAGAACTATTTAATGAAATAATAAAATGATAATAATTATTCATTACGAAAATATTACAAAAATAAAGTTTTGTTCCATGCATTTGGTCCATTGTATTCCCCTCAGCATTCAACGAAGTAAAGTTAGCTAGTGGTTAAAGTGAAAATACCTAATTGTAACATAGTTTTTTCTTTGAAGTTAATTCCTTTCGTTGGACTGCATTTAATGATCGGAATTGTGTACAGTACAATATGAAATACTGCTGTTCACAGTGGTAGCACTTTCCACCTTGAACAGTGGTAGCACTTTCCACCTTGATCATTGATCTGGTCAGTAGTGACATGTGATGTAGCTTATGAGCCCTCTGTTTAACGATGGTAAACCCTGTTCCGTTTCAATGCTCAAGAGTTCGCAGATGACCTTGAGTTTGAGGATTCTTTGAATTCTGAAGCAGAAGCTCCAGCTGCTGTTAAATTTTCTTTAAGAATTTCCAACGTACGAACTCTGCCGCTGAGTAATGTACGCAAGGACTAGTAAGACGGAGGCTCAGTTTTTTGAGACCGGGAGCTGATTCTGCTTACAGGCCGCAAGGAAAAAATATCTGACAAGTGATAATTAATTAGAATTCGGATATCGATCAACCAACAATTATTACGCGCGCTTGTAATTGAAAGTGCATCGAATGCATTCAGGTACTATCCCTTTGAAGTTTGGTACCAGTCCTCAACTTGTAATGACAAGTCATCCTGGACTTACTAAGTGTCGATTTTAATAAATCTACATGTTGCGACTGAAATTTGACGAAATGCGCTTCCAATTTTTGTAACCGAGTAGTACAAACCACGCGTATAAGGAGTTAGAACTCCTGCAAACGCGTCCTTAATACGATTAGCAAGTTTCAATTGCTTAAGAACGAACATTTCCGCCTGTTGTGTTGACATTTTGACGTCAATGCAAAACACAACAGAAAACTACAAAAAACACGTACAAAATAACTGAAGTATTGTGCCAACGTCTTAGAAGTTAAATTATATCAAAGTTCGTGATGTACTAATGATACGAAAGCAGTGTCTCGATTCATTTACTTGAATTCAAAGGTACACGAGAGACATGAGTTGTAATTTCAAACACTTCAATATTTCTTAGAAGCTATTCGAAATTCATGAGACAATTTTAAAAAGAACACGTGGGCAATTGATAATATTTAATAAAGGAGCTACGATTATTTTTCAATTAGCACTGGTTTTACTGATTCAATTCACAAACTCAATCGCGAAATAATATTTCAAAATTATAGTCTCACAAAATTTTCAATTAAGTATTATTTCTAAGTTGAGATTGACACTCTTCCGGAATAGTAAACAAGCCTCATTACCAAGGGCAGTCACGAGTTGAGAAATAAGGCATATCGAAACAAACGAATAAGCAACTTACGAACCTGGATCCATACTTTGAAAGTCGATGATTCTTTCGATTTTCTCTAGCTTATGCAGTTATCCGTTTGCAATGCGCTCAACTTTAACACTGCAATCCTCAACATTCACAAATCACTCCGAATAGTACTGGGAGGAACACTGTCTAATTTTCACAACTGCACTCACAAGGACTTGCAGTAAAGTGCACTAAAAAGTTAAGTATTCGCGAACTCACCGGTAGCCACCAATGAGGATCTGTCCAAAGGACCAAAAATATCCACGAATGTTTAAATAATATAAAAATCTGTGGAACTGTGCAGTAAAATTAGGCAATTCATTTTCAAAATTTATCATTCATAGTATTAGAAGGGAGGAGAGACAAAAAAGTTGATGCATAAATTAAAATAAACTAATAATGCTCCACTCAAAGCCGTCTTTATTCAAAATTTAATTGAAAATTATGTAGCTCGTCTTGATTCACGAAAAGAAGAATCAAGCTCTTCCGTGTTCGCTTGTCACACAGTAGCAAGCTCACTTGACGAAATACAATACACTGCTAATAGATTGAATCATTTGGAAGAGAAAGTGAGTACAAAATTAGAATATGAGAATCGATATTCATAAAAGAATAAAATTTAAAGCGCTTAAGAATAAATAGATTAACAGTAAATTACAAATATATATGATAGATAAAACATAATTTGGAATAAGGAACATTAGGAACAAATAAGTCGGTCAATTCCAAACAGACAAGTATTCTCACAACGAGGGTAAATAGACAGTAATATACGAGATGTCAGAGAAAAGTTTATACCCACCTGGGGTAATTTTTGTGTACGTTAATATTTACCTTGGAATCCAGGTAAAGATTACACTTAGTTTTTTCTGTGCTATTATCTACTTCGTATAATCAATTTTTCTCAGTGTCAACACACACCAGTCAGAGCTATATTTTCCGCACCCTGTCACATACGATACTTTGTATGAAACAAAAAAAAAAAATTCGTGGGTCTTCATATGACGTACACTTAGCTAAGTGAAAAAAGTGCAAAGAGGGCTAATGACAATTTTGTTTAAAAAATAGTAGTGCAATTATAACGTGATTTTTTCTTTCAAACTGTCTGTACGGAGTTCAGCTTAGTTTCTACTTTTCCTCTATCGGCACTTTCCGCATGCTAATACGTGAGTCAAAAATTGAACGTTGCATGCATTTTTTTATTTAATTTTTTTATTATCATTGAACAAAATAAGGTTTTTAAATAATATCATGTCTGTTGTCTCACTTGAACATACTTTATTATTGTATATGCTTTTGAATTTAGATATGATGTTTGCTGGTATGAAATACCTTTGAAATCAAGAAAAATGTTATTATTGTTAATGAAAAGAAGCCAAGAACCATCCAAACTGATGGCTGGAAAGTTTTACAACATGGACATGGAAACTTTTTCTTCGGTAATTATTAAATGAATTTAATAGTATTGCGTGTAAAAGAAGTTAATTTTTAATTTGGGAACAAATTTTAAAAATATTTCGTACTCAGTAGTACATGTGTTTCAAGTAGATTTATTGTCAAGATGTTTTGGTTCTGGACTGAAGCCTTATATATCTGGTTTTCCGTGGACTTGATTATGTAATTCATTCAAAAAAGTTGCAGCTGAACAATAGGCAATTTATTGGAAGAACTTATTAAATAATATTAAATAACAGAAAATAATGGTTGTCCACAGCCAAAATTCTTTGACGCACGAGTTATATAAATACGTTAAATTTAGTCAAGGCACAAATTATGAGATGAAGAAAGCAATATTTATATAAATTTACTTTAATGTCCTCAAGCTCGTTCAAACATCAGTTACCTTCTTTACTGTGCTGTTTTCGTTGCGTTAATGGTCCTCTGGTGCTAACGAAGGAAGTTCAGGTTTAAGTTACAGAATCTACATTTTTCATCCTGATGATAATGCAATGTCAATTTGTGATTATATGTATACATTTCACAATACAAAATTCGACACTACATAGAAAAAAGCTAGGCTAACTTTTGTTGCGTCTTATTTTGTCAGGTCTTACAGCAGCCGTTTCCAGGGCAAATTTATAAAATTTTATTTTTTTCAATAACTCAATTTAAGACCTTTGTGACTAGAAAACGCTGTGCAGTACCGAGGCTCGGTCAACTATGTGGAAAATAAATGGCGACTCTTCCTTACATGTATAGAATAGTTCAATAATTTCAAGAAAAGAAAGAATGAGAGAAAAATGAAGCAAATACGAAATGCAAATGAAAAATCAAAGATACACAAGAACTCCCATATAATAAAATCTGATTGTCTAATTCCTAGAACTGCTGGCTCCTACAGTTTCTTAGCGGGCAGGGAGAGGGACGCTACTGGCCCGACGGGTTTTTTCAGCTCGCGGGGGAGAGGCGGCACTCATGAGTGATCACCAGACTGTTTACGTTTCGAAGGTGGGGATTTACTAGCAAGGCCAA
>JAUELO010000342.1:2035466-2048706 GCA_032357855.1 Amphibolips quercusostensackenii
TGCACTGACCTTGCTAGTAAATCGGAGCCTTTGAAACGTAAACAGTCAGGGCAGCCTGAACCGTTTCCATAATATTGGGCAATATACTCGACTAAGTACTCATGCACTTGCGACCCTTCCGAGGCGAGAATCGCAACCGCCTCTCCCTATCCACTAAGAAACTGCGCGAGCCAGCATTTCTTAGAACTAGTAAATCAGATTTGATTCTACGGGAGTTCTCGAATATTGCAATATTCTTACGATAAGTGAAAAACCAAAAATTGATCTGCGTAATTTTCTTTAAGTTTATGTGTTTGTTTATAAAACGTTCCGAACTAAAGTGACTTGAACTTTACGAAATGGTGTGATTTATTAACAGGTTTCAACCCTAGACAGTCACACTGGGTCATTTTGATTCGGACTGATGACTCAAACGTAAGATATCTTTTCAGCGCTCTTGATAATGGAACTTGTGACGTCATCTAAAATCGGTTTCGGGTATAGATTATAGCTATCAATGCTTGTTCGAAGGAAGATAGCGTCTGTGTTGGCTCGGCAGCTGTTACAAAAAGACGTAGGGTCAATGTAATCCAGGTGTGAGTGAGGTGTGTTAAGTGAAAAATTATAAATGTTTTGTTTTTTTGTAAACAAAACCGTTGGTAGACCACGATAAAAAAATAGATTTCTGTGCATTTTGTGATTACAAGAAGGATCACAAAACATTCATGCAATGCTCCCCTTGCCGAAATCCTGATGTGCGCTGATCATCGCGTGTACTTACGTACCAATTGCGCAAGAACGGACTAGTTGCGCTTATCCACTTGATAAGATGATCGGTCATATTGAAGTACTTTGCAAATTTAGACATTAAAAAGCTCTAGACTATATACATGTCCATAACCTTAAGTAAAGAATTGATTTTGTCTATGAAAATGCTTTAATTTCTAAAGAAAAATGCCGTTTTACAGTACTAAAAATAAACATCTTTTGAAAAAAATTCATTCATGGACTAATTTTCATACTAAAGTGTCATATTTTGAAAATAAAACTATACATTGTCAGTTTGAAATAATTAAGATTTAAAAAGTTAGGATTTTTCAGTAAAATACGATTAAAAAAAAATAACTAATTCAAACCATTTTTTGAAAATTAAAATAATAAACATATCAACTTTCTATGATTGAAATATATTTTTTTAGGTTTTAAGTTTACCTCAGAATTTTTCTAGAATTTTTGGACATACTTTTTAAATAGCACCTCATTAAATATTGACTGGGGTCATAGTGACCCAGTGTGACGGTCTCGTTCAAAAAAATAAGTGTGACTGTCTAAGATTAAGAACTGTTTTTTACCAATCATCATTTATCGGTAATTGCAGGTACAAAATTAGGAGCATGGCGTAATTCAGAGTTCGTTTTTTACTGCTGTTGTCCCTAAATAGCAGCCTTGAGCGTTGAAGGTGACAACATTCACCTCTGGATGCTTTCTTAGAGCTACCATCCGACACTCCATAGGTTTTTAGTCACTTGCTTCCTGATGGTCTAGAAAATGTCTTTAAATACGACAGGTGTTTAAAAAACTGCCTTCTGAGCTGCTGCTCCATTGCTTGATATTGTCTTTACTTCATGCCTTAGCTCGCTATACTTATGGATCTTTATTAAATAGGTCGCTTGCAAATTCCTGTTAAGTGGACAAGCACTGTCGGTGATGTAGACTCTTCCACCTTTTTTCTCTCGAATCACAATGTCAGGTCGATTAGTTCGGATATAATGATCCATCTGGATAGGCACCGGTCAACCACGTCTTGAGGTAACACGTGTTTGCGATAATTTTTGGCGCTGATAACCCTGTCCTGAGTCGCAATAACGAATTGTTTCTTTTGTGGAAACAGAAAGCCCTTTTTTCAGCCAAATATTAGATGCCTCGCTATTCACTTCATGTTGATCTAACGTTTTGGGGTGCTCACCATGGATGTCTTTTTGACTCTATTGCGTTTCTAATTCCTCTATGGCTTCTGCCCTGATATTCAAGGCCTCTCCTGAGGACAAATTTAAGGGCGTATAGTCAAGATCCGCTTTATAGATGATGTTGTAAAGCGCAACATATCGCTTGCTGTTAAAATAGTCTCGCAACTGTATAACTTATGACTCACACGGTTTCTTGACGTCAAAAACGTTTCTCCCCCTCTGTTTCGTGGTAGAACTTTGAATTGCCAAATTACTGTGGTGCATTCGGTGCTTCATTATTTCTACGCGTATAGTTCTGTTTAACCTTTTAAGGTCATTGTTAGACCATTTGATGAGCCCAACGGAGTACGTGAGGACAGAGACGGCCCAGATGTTAATTGCCCTGATTTTGTTTGACGAGTCAAGAGAACTCTTCAGAACAAATCTGAGTCTTGTAGTAAAGGCAGTCGTTAGGCTTTTCTTAACTATCGTATGCTGAATCCTTTTAGATTCGAGAATACCCAGGTATTTATATGACTCGCCCTAAGCCGTTGCCTCGATGTCATTCTCTAAGTCGCTCGCTAGCTCTGTGGTCCTTAATTCTTATCTGGTTAAATGCACTTTTCTGCATTTATCTAGTCCAAACTCCATGTGGATATCATTGGATAACTGCTTTGTGATATCGATCACTTTTTGTAGTTTCTGGTTTGAACTAGCGTATAGCTTTAGCTCATCCATGTATAGAAGATGAGTGAGTTGATGAGCATCCTCTTTATCATGTATCTATAATATGTATCATACCCATGATACATATTATTTGGTGTTTTGCCTCGTGTTTCGCTCAATAGGATCAACGCTAAACAGAACCATAGTGCACTGAAGGAGTCTCCTTAAAATATACCCATCGTAATGCGTATTGATTTAGTTATCCTTAGTTGTCCATGATCAAAATGCTTGATTCTTGTACCCCAAAGCATCATAGCACGACTTAGGAAGTCAATGATGCGTTTGCGGATTTTCTAAATTTTCAAGACTTCCAGCAAATAGTCATGTGGTACGGAAGGAAACGCTGGCTTGTAGTCAATGTATGCCATGTGCAAATTCCTTTGATTTTCACGAGCTTGCATCATGGCAACAGCTTCTATAATAACTACATCTTCACTGCCACGCAAGTTTTTACAACATTCTTTTTGTTCTTTTGTAAGGATGTCATTATCGTCGCAGTAAGAATATACCTGTCTCCAATGATAGCTGTAAGGCATTTATAAATTGTTGGACGACAGTCTATCGGTCGAAATTTTTATTATTATTATTATTATTTAACCATTAGGCCTAATCCCTTTCAAAGTAAGCGTAACTTCTACGGTTATAGCTTCATTCTACGAACTACCGAGTAGCAAGTGATTCATATGGGAATAGTGAGAAAGGGAATTATGGGAGTATGTGTAAATTGTAGAACAATATAGAGTTCCCATGTTGCTCATTCAAGCAACCCGTTCATTCCGCTATACCGCTCCGACACAAGTTGCTGATCAATCTCTCTAGCAACCACTCCTGGCGAAGAGCCTTACAAAGTCATCATACGTCACAGACTATACAAAAATTCACAAACTGACTGATAACTCTATCTGTAAGAATCATATTCTATACTCCAATCGCATCCCCTAAGCAAAGATCTCTACGAGGGCCCATTCGTATTCAGGATCGCTAGTTTCAGACGTCTATTATTCCACTGATACTCTTCATCACACATTTCTTATAAACAATTTTTCTCCATACTTTCCCGTTCTGGAATAAAACTTTATCTTTCTTTACATCCATACATCTTTTCATGAAAGCTCTTGTGTTTCTATGGCTTTTTATAGTATCTTGCCTTAGTATCTCATTCACACATTCCCACCATTGTCTCCTTGGTCTGCCTCTGGGTACACTACAGAGTTTCCTCTACACCATATATTTTTTAATTCTCTCATTACTGTATATGCTCCAAGAAATAAATATTATTTAAATTATAGTGAAATTTTCTAAACATTTATTTCACGGCTTGTGTACCTAAAAATCAAATGTTTCAACAATTCAAAATTACTTAAACAAACACAAATTAATTGAAAAATCCTTAAAAAAATAGGTATTTGTAAATCACTGATTAATGATGATTTAAAAAAAAAATAAAAAAGAGTTAGTAAAACTCAATATTACGAAGAATGCAAATTTTCCACTATTTTTCAGGCTTCACGTTCTACCCTTATTGTACTGAGCCATTTGTTGTAAGCATTTTGAAAATAATGGAGGACGGCGCCATCCAGTAAAGTGTATTTTCCAAGAGAGACTTGCAGTAAGATTCAGAACGGGCAAAATTTCCAGCTTAGATACTCAAGATTAAACCTCTAAAGGGTTCAACTTTTAAACCTTAAAGAAACAAGCAGTTCGCTTCCTCCCAGGTCAGTCAACCACTTCCAACCAACTCCGTACAGGAGTAGGAGTGGAGTTTCTTCAGTGCAAACTTACATTACTAGGAATTGGTTTCAGGTACCTGTAAAGCCTAATTAAAGCTTTTTTTGAATTGCTTGAAGAATAAAAACTCTGACCTCAAGAGTTTGGAAGACTAGGGTATAGTTCCACTCCTGAGTATCTAACCGAAAGATCAAAGTTTAAGACCTACTTTAGGTTCACTCAGAATTTGCATACCATCCCTGGTTTTTGTTGTTAAATTTATGTCTCATTTATTTTAAGTCGGCTTTGACATATGACGTGAATTTGGCAAAGAAATCACATGTAAAAATGAAAAATGAAATGTGGAATGCTAAATGTGAAATCAGATACATAATCAGCATCCCGTTATTCCTTTTGGTAAATTTAGAGAATATAAGTAAATAACAATAGGGAAAAATTTCCCACAATTTTTTGGTGTGCACAGGGAGTCAGAAGGAATGACTAACAAATTATTGCATAAAATGCGTCCACGGTGAGACTGAACTAAATTTAATTGTAGCGAACTTGCGTTTGGGATTTTTAATTTGAATATGATTCCCTGCACCTTATTGAAGTTTTCTGACCAAATTAAGAATCATCACCTAGGCCCTTTTTGAAAAAATTTAATTTTTATATTTCAAAAATTATGAGCTGTAGAATTTTCATATAAGTTAGTGGTAAAAATTGCTTCCAAATTTTTGTTTTTTATTTTAAATTTAATTTGGTAGTTTTGTACAATCTAATATACGATAGAGACTATAAATAAAAATATTGTTAAATTAAGTTTTTCATGTACTTACTAATTTTTTATTTTATTCTAGTACATTGCTTAAAATTATCTTGCATCAGAAAATTATGTTTCGGCCACTAAGGTCTTCAGTAAAATAAAAAATTAGTAGGTATTCTGATAAGCTTAATTTAAAAAAAAATACATGATAGTTTCTATCATACTGTATAGTGTACAAACCTATAATAATTAATTACAAATTTAAAAAAAAGTAACATTGAAGCGACTTTCATCATCAACTTGTTATAAAATCTACACCATAATTTGTGAAAAACAAAAATTGACTTTATCAGCAAGAGGAAGGAAGGAGGCGATGATTTTAAATTTGGTCAGAAAAATTTCATAGGATTCCAGGAAACTATAACCAACCAGAAAATCTTATGTGCAAGTACCTTTCAATTTAGTTTGATATGGCCCCACTGCGTTATAATTACTGAATATCAGTGACTATATTGTATTAATGTGTTTTATAAAAGATTTATTTGTATACTTCTCGTATTTCAGTTTCGTTCTTACGAAATAACTTTTTGATAGATCATAATGACAGGTTATTTAATTACCTATTTAATTGGTCGTGTAAAATAATTTTTTTATACTGGTGTTATAGTGGGATGAAGTTTGACGGTTATACTACAAAGGCAAAAAAAATCGTGGCAGACGACCACATAAGCCGTTTGTTAAAGATTGCGGAATTTATATTACAGTATAAGCTTCCATCCTTAATTCGACTACTTGTTGAGATCTCTAGCACGTCAGATTAACCCCAAGCGTTTTTGAATATGTAGGAAAACGTAATTTTGAGAGGCTCAACCCTATTTTTTTTTAATTCTGTCGTGACAAAGTTTTCGCTGATGGATTTGGATTCAGCGTATGAGAAACTCTGGAAAACGATTTCTTGTTCTTAAAAATCCGGCTATGCTACATTTTTTCGAATAGCCCTATTATCTAAAATTAATTTACACATTTTAGAATGTCTAGTCTGGAAGATCTAATCTGGCCCATGTCTGACTTTAACTACACCGCCTAGTCTGAAAGGTCTGATCCGGTGCAGTACTGGCGCTGCTCAGCCATCCAAGAACAATAAAAGCTCTAAGTTAACCGTAGAATGTCTGGTCTGCTCAAGGATTGGCACTGATCAGTGAGCCAAGAACAAGAATTGTATCTTCTGCCTGAAAAGTCTCGTGTGGCCCAGGACTGGCACGACGCTGATCAGCAATCCAAGAACAAAAAACTTCCAAGTTCGATCAGAAATTTTTTAAAAACATATTTCGAAAAATTTACAGGGTACCCTGAAATGATAAAAAATAATCAATTTCCACTAACAAACCAAGACTCTTTATCTCATCACCTTGACAGCCTGGTCTCGTCCAGGTTGGGTGCTGATCAGCTAAAGACACTTGTAGTGAAGAATGGTTTTTTCCATGTCATTAGAAAATAAAGGAAGTCTAGTGGCTAATCAGCCATTAACTAATGATTGAGCAATCAATAACTAGCGGCTAACATTAAGGTTTGTCCTAGGGCTAACCAAAAAAAAGTTACACTTTTGGCCAGGCCCATACCATACCATCTGGTTAGCGTCAAAACTGGAAACCAGATGGTCTAGTCTGGGCTGGGCCAGCGCCAGAAGATATTTTCATACAGGTTGCTATTTTTTATAATCTCCACTAAAGATATTTTAAACGAGCAGAAAACGTGCAATTTTTCACCGATAAGGACATCTAGTAGCGATAGGTGTGAGTGAGAGAGAAAAGATCTCCTTTTTTGCTCCAGTACAAAATTTAGTCACACGTAACGTTCCTAGACGCAGTATCTATATTTGCATTATCTCTATCCCCACTTCACAAAATCCTTATATAACAGAAATTGTATTTTGCCCAATGCAAATGTGGCATGAAAATAATAGCGCGAAATGAAAATTTAGCCAATCAGAATGTTTAATTTAAATTTCGCGCCGTTAGTTTTATTCCCAATGTACTTCAGGTAAAATGTAATTTCTTTTGCCTGACGATTCTAGTTTAAGAGATTTTCGCGTTTTTCCAAGTCAGGGTCAAAATTGTTATTTTCGGGTTTGAGTCGGGGATGATATTAGGACGTATACTGAATCTTTTGGAACTATATTCATGTCCCGGAAGCAATCAGGATTTTGTATATTTCATGTTCGAAGAAAACATAACACGTGCACCGATGGCACTCTCCAACTTTAGCGGCTTTTCTCAAAAAGTGGTTTTTCGAAATTTCAACTCCAAAAATGCCCCAGCGACTTATGTTTCAACCTAAAGGGTTCCTCAAAGGGGTTGGCCTAAAATGCTGGGAATTTATCCAACTTTACGACCATCTGCATAACTCTATACCGACAATGAGGGCCCTTTGCATGCGTGTGCGAAAGTTATGAAGAAAAGGAAATTATAGCAAATTGTCATTTAGAAAATTTAAAATTATGGCGAATGCCCATAACGAAAATTTTTAAAAGCACTTAGAAATATTGAATAAACTTTAATTAACATTTTATTACCTTAAATTAATAATAATAATCGATTCGAGTATAATAACATGAAACTTTACGAATCATTATGATTAACTCCCTATTTTGTGAATCCTCACCCATCGAAGAAGTCGAGTGTGTTCTCTAAGAAGCCTTCCTCTGGAGGCAGAGACCGGACCAGAAGAGTGGGGAGCTCATATAAGACCCGTAGCCAAACGGCTCTCCCAGTGACCAGTCTCGACACGAAAACCCATCAGCCGAGGCTTCTTCCAATTCTTCTGGAATAGACTGTTCATTTTTTTCAGGCCTTGTACTATTTATTGGTACATTTGGAATAGAATCAAATTAAAGCCACCATCACCCATAGAATGGAACCCCAGCATGTTGCATCACTTTTCCTGGTGCTAGTCTTCGCCCATGGTAAGTCTTTATTTTACATTTTCCTCTCAAACACAATTCACTTTTTCACCACCTTATTTTTCAATTATTTTTTGTCTTTCCGTAACTCATCATTCAATTTTTAATTTTATTATTCTCGTTCAATCACTTTCTATTAGCCACACTCTTTCATTCACTTTCTCTTTGCTCCTCTTCTTTTCCAAGTTATCTTTCTCATTTTTTTCTCTTCACCTTCAATATCTCTCCATTTCTCCATACAACTAATTAATCATACTGACATGACTTTCGAGAATATTAACATGTTAATTTCTTCAATTCGAAGGTCAGTGCTACGGTTTATTTGAAAGTGATTCAATTAGGTAGTGTAAACACGAGCAATCAAAAAACGAGAACGAAATGAATATGAAAGTAAATGTCCATTCCTTTTTATTTAAACGTAATTCAAACCTTCTGCTAATAGAGTGACAATCTAATTACCTCTAATTAAAGCCTTATGAACGTTTGCGTTTTTTCTCGATCTGCTCTTGCGTCCGGAAATTTAATTGCCGTGAAGCATAAAATGGAATAACAAACCAGCTACAGATGAAATGAATTCAATGAGTAGAAAAGAGATAATTAAGAAAAGTGCGAGAAGTTTCCTATTCGAGAGAGCAGAGCCTAGTATTGATCCACATGTCGATTACTTAGTTGACATAAGGTCTAAGCACCTTTTCATCTAGGTGTAATTACATGCGCATCATCTTCATAAAGACAATAGTAAGCAATCGTCGAGTTTCACACATCCCGAGAACTTTCTCTCGCGCCTTAGCGGGTGAAAATATGAAAGTAGCTCAGCCGGCAGTTTATTTTCGCTGTCCTTCTCTCTTTCTCCTTCTCTATCGCCGTCATATAAACTCACAATTTGATACTCTGTGTAACTACCTCGAGTGCCTTATTTTATCAAATGAACAAACTGAGAAAAAAAGGAAATTATTTGGCTTGGAAGGATTCATTATACCAGATAGTTTGCCTAAAAATGAGAAGTCTTAAGTAGATGCAATTACAATCGTGTGGCTCGGATATTCTAGCGAAGAGTCCTAAATGATTTGTTGATGAGAAAATAGAATAATGAGGCTTAGATTAGCAAAGGAAAAGGTGGATGGATTGTTGTTTGGAGATTAAAATAGTAAAAGAAAGAAAACTAAGGAAAGAGATTATGAAAGAGTTAAAAAGAATTATTGAGAAAAAGATCAAGAAATAGAACAAAATTCGGTGAGATAGAGAAGCGGAACGAAGTTATGAAACTTGATGAGGGTAATTTAAAATTAACTGCTTTTCGTTAGTTCATTAGAGGAAATTAGAAGAAGAGTAGCTTTAGAGAATTTTGTTGATTTTTATTTATTGTCTTGATTAGTAGGTGAATTGTTAAGCTTTTTGTGATTAAAAGAGAAAACTTGATTATCTACTTTTTTAGTAACTATACGGATAATAATAAAATAAAATAAGAATATTTATGAGGCTGCGTCTACGATCACCGAAATTCGATGAATATAGCACCAATATTTTCGTTTAACCTAGACACATTATATTTATAAATAAAAATGTATCTATGGAATGAGTTTTCTTTGCAAATAACACATATAGAATGTATAGCTAGACCAGCGATATTTATCATTAATCTAGCTACAAATATTTTTGGGAAAGAACCAACGATATTGTAAACAGTTTAAAGCAGGGATTTGCAGCAGAATTTTTTGTAAGTATTATTATTCATAAATCACATAAATAAATCATGAAAACAATGATATTATGTAACTGAATTAAGAAATTTTAAACTCTGAATATGGCGCTAATGAAATAGCATTAATTTTGACAGAGTTTTAAAATTCATGTTTGATTTAACAGTTTAACACCTTACAATTAAACAGGTTATTAATATCCTATTTGAAAGGAAAGTAAGTGGAATTAATAGCAGAAATAGTTTCTAAAGTTTCGTTATTTTTTAAACTTGAATTAAAACTTATTTCATTTATTCATGTTTTTTACTAACAAAGAATTTGTACTTGAAGTTTCAATTTTGTATGACATCTGAATCTCATGACGTCACATAGCTAATGCAAAGATCTTTTCACATCTATATGAAAATCCTTGAATCGAAGTTACAGTTGACTCTTTTAAAAACAACAATTGCTTTATTGTAATATATTTTGATTTTATTGGACAGATTTTTTAGTATTTCTCTGTTTGAACTACACATTTTTTTCCGTGAAGAAATAGAAAACATTATAATTAGAAAGTTACTATAGGAATTGTAATATTCATTACCGAATAATATTTTCAGATACTAATGCAATACGATTTTTAATAAATCAGAAGAGTATTTTATATAATGCCAAACAATTTATGACGAACAATTTATGACAAACAACTCATGACAAACAATTTATGACAAACAATTTATGACAAATGCATTACTTCCTGTATCAGACTTTCTAAATAATAAATTGACTTAATGAAAGTTAAATTTATTTCTTACTGAAATTATTATGATTGTTGTCAGTACAACTTCGTTATTTATTTTCCTCAGAGATTGTTCAATATATATGTTCTCGTTTAAGTGATATTTGCGTTCTTCCAAGTCAAGGTCAAAATTATTATTTTTGGGATTGAGTGGGGATGATACTAGGACCTGAGTTAATTATTGTTTAAATACGCTGTTCTCGAAAAGCAGTTTTTCAAAGTTCCAAGTTTGAAAATGCTCTGACGACTCGTTCTTCAGCCCAGAGTGTTCACTTTGAACTTAAAATGCTGAAAATTTATCCGGCTACATGATGCTATACGTAACTCTATACCGGCCATAAGGAAACTTTTCACGTAGATGCCCACATATTATAATAAACAATACAAGCCTCGTTTTTCTTGTTTCTTTAACTCATTTTTCGTCCTACGATTTTTTAAAACCGCTTTTGCTGACAGACCCTCAGATATCCTGTGCAATATGAAACCCATGTAGCGAGAAAATTGGCTTTAAATATTTTCTTGTCATATTATAAAGTTTATAGTAGCGCGGGTTAAACATGATTTTGGAAATTTATTTTCGAATAGTGTGTAAAAATTATTATAATCCAGCAGGATTACCCAATTTTTTAAAAGTTTTTTGGAGGTTTTTGAATCTTGAGAATTAGAAAATTCAGTTCGATAGATTCAAAAATTCTTGCCAATTTTTACATCTACAGTTGATAATAAAAATACTAATATATGAATGAAAAACAGTTGTCGAGAAGTGTTGACAACAATGATAATACATATTTCATTTATAGCTTTAGAAAGAATAATATTTTGTCAAGTTAGGATTTTTGAAGAAAATAAATTTCTGGATTTAGTTAATAACAAATTTATTTTTAAAAATATTATATTTGTTACGCAAAATCTTTGCACCTATGAAAAAAAATTCTTTGATTTTCATTTTCAAACTTTCAACGTCTCTATTGACAGCATAGAGGGTAATGATGACATAAAGATGATAAAACGGGCTCTTCTGATGGGATATCACGACATTTTTACATTGCCCAAAAATGCAATGATTATTTTTTGAATAGAAATATAATTTCATTTAAATAAGTGTAGGTGAAATGCAATTAGGATTTCAATAGATACAGTTGGAATATTCATAGTTACTATTGATCTTGAATTATTCAGATATTGAAATTTAAATCATATTACATAATATTAAAATTTAATTCAACTCAAGATATTTGATAGTAAAAGTTCTAATATATTTACTTTGACCTTTGATACTTGAAGAGCCGCACTGCACACGGGCGTAACTGACAAACTTCGGAAATGTGTTTAATTGGCCTAAATTAATTTTTTTACCATAACTCATGTGCCTGTTATTTTTGAAATTCAAAAGAGCTAAGTAATATCTTGAAGGCAATTTTTTGTTTTTTTATTAATACAAAAAAATGATAAACTTATGCAACTCTTCGTGTGTCCATATATTCGTTTTTGGGGACGCACTGCACCATTGATAAGGGAGTTTCTCAGATGAGGTAGCTTCTTTCAGGATGTTTCTTTCGCGGTTTAATAGAGTTAAGTAATAGCTCGAAATTGCTTTCAAATGTCATTACTAAATTCAAAAATAAAACAGTCAGGAAACTTTTTATGAGTCAAAATTTGAGTATTTTGGGACGAGCTGACATTTAGCAAGGGCTTTCTCACATATGGCTTTACTTTTAAGTGCTCTTTTCACGATTGAGTAAAGCTAACTAATAGCTCAAAGGTACTTAATAGTTTTTAGTTTAAATTTAAAAATAAAAACAGTTATGCAACTCTTTATGTATAAAAATCAGAGTTCTTAGGGACGCGCCGTTCCTTTGACAAAGGTTTTCTCGGAGATGGATGCTTCTTCCAGGACACTCGTTTTACGGTTCGATGAAGTCTAACAATACCTCGAACTGTCTTCGCATTTTTTGTTTCAAATTCATTGCATAATAGTTAGACGGTTTTTGTTTGTCCTGTAAAATTCAGGTTTTTGGCACTTACGGCCATATGCAGTGCAGCCCTTCAATTAATATAATTTTTTACTGGTGGAATTTAATTAGAGTTGAAATTGCTTACGTTGTATTTTCCATTGTGTTTAAATAATAAGTAATTAGATTTACATTTTCGAAAAAATGGTGAAGTTTGAATTGGCATTAATTCCTTAATTAGGTTGCAAAACTTACAACTAGAATGGCCGGGAATAAGAATGGACTTTCAATAGTTCTGCATAACTGGGAGTTCCTCATTTTCAAAAATTTAAAACTTCGATTTCTTATCGACCAATTTAGTAATGGCCTATGAAATCAATACGACTACCAATTTTTAACTAAATCGGACAAAAGTTTAAAGGTGGAACTTCTCCCTACGCAACGTGATGCCATGATAAAAGTTTAGGAATACGTGAAAGACAAATTAATAAGAAATGCGTAAGTTTAATAAATAATCAAGTAAATATTGCGTACAGTAAATAACTTTAACAACGTTTGGTGAATCTCAGACATAATTTATTTGTATTTAATAAAGCTAGTGTTTATACGTCTAGATACGATTCACATCCCCTTACCTTTCCAGATCTCCCTACCACTTACCAAGTCGGTACATTTAGACTCTACCGTGTTATAAGCGCACATAAACGTAGGGAATGTCCGGAAG
>JAUELO010000342.1:2095633-2107331 GCA_032357855.1 Amphibolips quercusostensackenii
TTTCTGTTGGTCATTCTCTCACTGAACAGAGTAAACATATCTACCCATCTATTGTATATGCAATTTCAAAGAAAGTAAACTAGTTGGGAAATAAAAATATTTCTTCATGAAGCATGTTTAATGATAAAAATTTTTGATTTATTGAAGCCACTAAACCTCTTTTTAATTGTACATGTTCACCATGTCGTAGAGAATATTTCCTCCCATAAAGCGAGCCATCCTTCATTAAAATAACATAATTTTTCAAAATAATTTAAGAAGCGGTAGGAGAAAAGTAAGAAAAAAAATAAAATATGTTAAATAAACAATCTGGATGTGTTCAAAATTTGTTTCTTCAAATAAAAAATCTGCCCGCTGCGCGGGTACATTCTCATCGCGCAATGCGCCCGCGGCTCGCAAATTTGAGCGCGCCTGGGGTGCGCATCTGTCGGATCTCACGCTTCGCGCTCGATAATGTATCTATCTCGCGCTGCGCGCTCGGTCTTTATACTTTCCCCACATTTGTGCACAGACCTTTTAGAATTAAAGGTCAAAGCATCGACGACTGTGATTTGGTGATTGTGAATTCTCTTTTGTTAATGCTCCTTCGGCTTTAACGTACACATTCTCATCACGTATCTCGTGCTTCGCACTCGATTTTGTCCAAAATGTAAACTTTTCTACATTATGCAACACTATTACAATAAATGTATGTTAAATTTATTTCTATATCTCGTCCTGGGGCGCATTTTATAAAAAAAGAACATTTTGTGATCAAACATTTTATTACAATTTGTGTCGTTTATGCACAAATTTCATTCGTTTATTTTCAGTATTATTTTTTACGATTTGAACCAAAAAAATGCATCCTTGCGTAAAGTGGTTCTAAGAAAATTTGTTGATATAATTTAGGCGAAATATTTTGTTCAATAAAATGTTATTGTAGCTTATGTGGTTTTTCTAAAAAGTTAATTTTTTGAATATATTTCAAATTATTTTTATAACAAAAGTTTATAATAAACTTGTAGATCTTTTTTGACTCAACAACTTTTGTCTTAATTTTTTTTGTCTCTTGTGTGGTTTTTCCAAAAAAAAATTTTCATTTTTAATGTCATTTATAACGGATAAAACAAAACCTACTCGTCCTGTCAAAAAGTGATTAAGATCATATTTGTAGATCTTTCTTGGTTGCACAATTTTTGTCTTTTCATCTTTTTTCGTATCTTGCATAGTTTGACCGAAAAATGGAATTTTTTATTATTTTTTCGTGTGATCAAAATTTGAATTTTTGATTTTTCAAAGGAATTCCAAAATTTGTTATGATATTCTCGTAGGGTGCTCAAAAAGCAACGTTTTTCTTTTTTTGAATTTTTTTTATATCGTGCGTTGTTTGGCTTGAAATTTTTATTTTTATTTCTTTTTTTAATTTTGTAAATGCTATAACTCTAGTAATTTTTTTATCGAAAAAAGTCATGAGGATCAATTTTTCGCCTTTATGAGTAACGTGATCAACCGTACATAGAATTTTGAAATCTTAAAAAAGTGGTCTCAAAAATTTTGCAAATGCTCTAACTTTTTAAATTTTTATTCAAAATGGCTGGCTAACGAACTTGTCCTTCGGTTTAGGACACCAAAAAAACATACCAAAGGACAATGTAATCTGTCAATTCTTTCAAAAGTTATCGTGATTACAGACTAAAAATCGACAGACAGACCCACAGACAGACACACGCAGGCAGATTCATTTGCAAAAACCTGTCTTTCTGGTTCAAAAGGTTTCAAAACGTGGACAATTGACAAAAACTGAGGGTGCTTAAATTTTACACAAATATAATACCTTCTCTGATGAGAATGTAACAATATATTCTTTGTCAATTAATACCATCCTTAATAACATCGCAATTGTCTGCAAAATATTTTTATTTTAAAATAAAAAAAGGACACAACAATTTTTGATTTGTAGAATACAAATTTTTCACGGTGATTTAAATATTGTCATTTCCTTTCTGAATTCTATCGAAGCCATGAATTTTTTATAATTTTCAATTAAGTTCGAACTAATATTAGAAAGACATTCTGCAAGAATAATGTACTGAATTTTAGCTTGTTATCAGGAAGATATCCTGTCCTTTTTATGCAAAATCATTCTCATAAAGAAAAGAAATCTTGTTTCGTCAAAACTATAATGTTCGGACTTTTTCAAAGGAACACGGCTGTTTCTTAATACTTTTCAAATCTTTCTTTGTTTGCGAGAAAAATATTTTGTGAAAAAATTCTCCTGACTCCAAAAGTCATATCCAGCATCAATCTTGAAGAATATCTTCCTTATATGAAAACAAATTTAGTTGTACATGAAAATTTAGAAAAATAAAGTCGTATTTTGATTCGAAAAATCGACTTCATGATTTTAAAGAAATCGACGCCATTTTGTAAATTTTCATGTCTTTTTGACGGATTTTTAAAAAGGATGATAAATCTCGTCAGAATCTTAACATATTATCGTAAAAGGCTATTTTTCTCCAATCAAAATGAAATTCGAATTTTTTCCGTTGAAAAAGAAAATATATCGTATAGACATAGAAAAAGGATTCAATTGACACCATCTATTTAATACCGGAAAATATGAAAAATGAAATACAATATACTGTATAGTATTTTAAGAAACCTATTTTTGAAATTTTTCTTCCGGCATGCAATATATGTTAAAACATTTTTTTATTGTAAAATTTTTAAAAATTAATGGTAATTGTTATTTTTATACAAATATTCAAATAAGAACACAGGTTACAGACATAATTGCTCAACATATAGAATTTGCTTTTACCACGAAAGGGACCAAACGTCACGTTTTTTTTATGATACTGGCTTAGAAACAATTTTATAATCAAATTCACGCTTTCACTACATTTAAACTGTTAGCCATAGTTTTTGAAACGTAATCTAGTAAGCAGAACTAAGAAAGCTCTTTATTTTCTTACCCACCCGGCTGTTCGATAATATTTGTCAATCTTACAAAGAATAATGTTTATAAACCAACAAAGAATTTTCTCATTCTTAACATATATTTTGAAACGTCTATTTCGTACAAAAATATCATATTACCCTTTTTAGATTAATTTTATTGTGTATCAAATCATAATCATTAAGTATCAGTAAATTGCTAGAATTTATGTAGGTATTCAAAATGAAGAAAGCAGAACTGATTTAGTATAATTTATTTTCTCAAGATCAATCAGCGCAAGAAAGTAAACTATGCTAAAAAGAAATAAGACAATCATTTGTAAGCATTATACAAAGTCCAAAGAGAAAGCTATTAGCGATTTGCATGACTGCTCATGGAAAGAGACAAGGTCTCTCTGAAGAAATTGATCTTTAATTCGTCTTTCTGATCACAAAAAAAAATCTACAGAAACTCCAGAAACGAGTCAAAAGTTCATCGGCTTAAATAATCGAACCACAGATCTACAACAACTGTACCAATCAATTAAAAAAAATTAGTTTCCTCTTTCATTCAATATTGACCAATATTTTTTTTAACTTGTCTTCTTATTAATAAAATAAGTTCTACCAAACCATAAATAATTTTTTTAATCGCTCTGATAAAAGCTTAAATTTTCTTCATTATAACTATTTCCAATATAATTTCATATATTAAAAAAAGGATTGTTTTTAAGTTCTTACGATTTATTGCACTGAGGTATTCTCTTTCTACTGATAAAACATTCTCTATAAAAGTAATTTATTAGAAAAATGTACAAGACTAAATTCGTTTTTACATTTAAGCTAAACGGTATTCAGGGTACGAGGAGGTGGTATTGGAATCCCGATGCGGGACATTTGAGTATTGACAATGTCTTCAAGGTTTTTTGACATCATCTTTATACCAGTCCTCACTGAAAAAAACAATGTCAAGTGTTAAAAAATAGAAACAAAATTTTTAAGTTGTACAAAAATCAAAAACAGATTTCACATGCAATCCGAAAATTTTATTTAATACTAATGAAAAATAGATGGAGATTTTTCGAATTATTTGCATCTGATTTTTGAATTCATATTTATTTAAATGATATATTTACAACAAACAAAATTGTTTTAAGGAATTTAAATAAATTGTGTCTTACCAGCCACGAACATTTTCAGGTGCATCACACCTCTGGATTTCCTCATTGTACACGGTTCCTTCACTGCAACCTTGTTCACGTGGTGTTATTCCATTTAAGCAAACGTAGAATTTTTGACAGTCTTCTGGATGAGCAAATTTAGGATGATCAACAGTCATACCTCTTGTATCGAGTGGGTTGTCTTTCGGACATTCGAAACCGTCTTTAAGTTTTTTGTCTACAGCTCCGCATCCCTAAAAAAGGGTTTTTGAATTATTACATTTTTATATAATAATGTTGCTAATTTTTGTATTGATTACGTCTTATCATTTTTTGAAATCGATTTTGAGATTTATAAAAGAACATTTTTACAAAAAGCATTTCAATTTTTTACTCATTATAAAAAACTGATTTATTGTCACAGAAAATACCTGACGTCCCGCACTGTCGGGCCAGACACAAGTTCCACTGTACTCATCAAAATGAAGACCAGTTGTGCAAGTTATAGAAATTGATTCACCATCAATACAATTAAAAAATACATTACAAACAGATGGGTCTGGATGAGCGAAAAAACCATTACGTCTGGGACAATTTTTCGAGGGTTGAGGTGGTTCTGAAAAATATTATTAATTATAAAATGAGAGAAAAAATGTCAATCAGAATGTATACATCATCTTAATTTTCATAACAGCGAACATACTTTGAAATGTTGCAATTTCACTTTTTTTTAAAGCAAAAGAAAGTACTTTTTACGATTAAGTAAATAATCTTACGTAGCTCGAGTCTGTCGCCACAATCGACGTTAAAAACGTGATCACACTTATTGATTTTTCTATTCAACGGATCGAAGACGAGTCCATCAGGACAATATTTCTCCTTAGCAACTCCATCTACACATTCGTAAAATTTATCACACTGCCTTGAATCCTCAAATTGACCGTCATCCTTTGGGCAATTGTAAGCTCCATCTGAAATTAAGGTATTTTGATTTTATTCAAGACTAGATATTTTGATTATGTAATACGTGAACAAAATGACTATTGCACAAATAAGAAATTCTGATTTTTTGGGTAATTTTGTCTGCGATATTGAGTCCACTATTTAATTTTAAATTTTTTGAGGTAATATTTAAATTCTACCACCTAGAAAAAATACAAAAATAAAATTTTTTAAATCGAAATTTAAGCAGTTTTACTAAGTGATGAACTCATTTTATCAATGAAAAGCTTCTTTACGACTTTACCGTATCTAATTTTTTAGAGGTAAGTTGACGAATATAGATATTTCTTTGTATAGAAAATCGTTTATGGTATTTGTTTTATTTCAGACATTACAAAAGTCATTTGACAAAATTGTAAGTGATAAAATGGTAGGAAATCTTTTTAATTACAAAGTGAATCTTAAGGATGGTCTTTACATGAAGCCAATCAAACCACAGCACATACAAAAAAAAGGACTTTCGACGCACTAGACTAGTCAATTCTCATGTATTTTGGGTCGCTAAATCCGAATCCCAAGTCAGAATGCCAAAGTTAGCTTTTTTTCTTCCTAGCCTCAAAATTTCCTAACCTCAAAAAACACTTTTTTCGTACATTTTACAACCCTACAAAAAAAAGAAAATTAAATGTTCCGACAAGAGCTAAATTCGGAATTTTGACTTCGAATTCGGATTCAGCGACTCAAAATACTTAAGAATGTACTAAACTGGTCCGTCGGAACTCCTACTTTTTCGTGAGGATGTAAAATGTACGAAAAAAGTATTGTTTTTTTAGGTTACAAGTTTTTGACGTAAGGAAAAAAAACAAGAACTAACTTCAGCATTGCGACTTCATATTCGGATTCAGCGACCCAAAATACGTAAGACCTGACTATTCTCATCCTCGTTTTTTGTGGGTATGTGAAATTAATTCTAGAAAAATAGACCCACAGTCACTTTTAGTTAATTCTGAAAGAGAAAACTCTGATTTGAAGTAACAAAAAAATGCTTTGGTTGTAAATTTATTACTGAAAAATGTTTATTCAGATTTTCATCTTTGTTCTTTCGCTTTTAAAGAAAAACATCACTTTTACTCAAAGTTCATTTTTAATTGCTTATTTTATTATTTAAAAGATTGTATGCAATTCTATTAGTTACGTTTTTATGAAAATTATATTTTTCAGTAATTATATACGTACACTTAGTTAGTCATTTACAAATAGAATCAAAAATAATCTTTTAGTGAATGCATTGAGCTATTGTTAATGAAAACTAAATACTAATTACGATTCTGTTTAAAATGTTAGTTAAACACATTTTAAAATGGCTATGTTTCAATAACCAATTATAACTCAACTATTATAAGATTCTGTTTTTTTTTTCATGAAATTCATTACAAATCAAGCTTTGCCAGAAATAACGTTGGATTAACAAAAAACGATTTTGCTGGATTCATTGTTTAAACTGTGAGCACATATGTTTATAGAAGTACTTTGTTCAATTCCATAGTTTATTTAGTGAAATATATACCTTGATCTAGAATAGAAAATCCTTGGAAAAACTCTCTTTTTTACTTTAAACATAATCTTAAATAAACATATTTTTGTTGATCCAGCTCTATCTCTGCCAAGGTTTCCATTAACAATGTCCGTTTTTCGATTTTATATGTCAAGTTAAAGATTACGTAATTTTATGACAACTGTACGTTGAAAACATACTTAAATAAAACAAAATCACATGACATAAACCAGATGGTTAATAATAGATATAAAAAAGTGCGGCTAAAATACATAAACCTGATCAAATAAAGTATTTTTGTATGTTTTAAATTTTTCCACGAATAATTATCATTTGACTGTAAAACAATACAGTCATTTTTAACATTATAATTTTAAGAAGTGTTGTTAAATATTTGTTTCAAGACCTGTCGTTTCAACCTTATAATATTTTATTACAGTCAGATAGTTTTCGAGGCAAACAAATTTTTTTCATATATACAAAAATTTTAATTTCCTAAAGTAAATGATTTAAAATCATTACTCATTCAATTGCTTTTTATATAACTAAAAATTAAAAACCAAAAAATTAGTCCGAGAAGAAGGCGGCAAGCGCCCTCGAGGAAGGGTTTCGTAGGCTGCGGAAATATTCTGATTTTCTTATATTTCAACCACATTTCTCAGAAGGCCATGGCTACGTATACCGTAGCACACATACATATAGATACTGCCTTTTTGGAAATAGAAGAATATAACATAGGAAACTTGATTTTTTATCAAAATTCTACCCAATTTCCCTTTTACTTCTTTTTCAACTTCAGACAGACATGTAAGAAAAAACCATTTTTCTGATTCCGTAGGTCTCAAAACGTCGAAAGTTGACGAAATATGGATAGCTCTAAATTCACATGAATCTAATACTTTTCATCATAGATGATGAGAATGTGAATAACATCAGGACAATACTTGTTATGCCTTAAAACGTTGCAGACTACATTTCATTTCATCTGATTTTCGTTCTAAAGAGTATTTATATAGTCCAAAGAAGTCCAAGAAGTTCAAGAAGTTTCAAAAATCCAATTTTTCACATTCACGTGAATAAAAATGTCATCTGACTCTCAAGGACGATATAGGGTACCATTCTTATATAAGCAGCCGAGAGAAAGACTTTTGATATTAGAGATTTAGAAAGTTTAAACTAGTCTTTCTCCAGAGCCCACATGAAATCACAAAGCTCATTGCCATCTATTCCTTATTTTTTTCTTTTTCTTTTTTTTTTTATCAAAAACCTCATATAGAAAATCATGAAATATTACTTTTGAGGGGCCAAATTCACTAAAAGAAAGGAAAGGTCTTTGAACTCGAAATTCCAAGCAAGACTTGGTGCTAGTAAAATTCACTTTCTCTGAGACTCAACATACGTGCGGTTCATATACATACTCGAAAAAAAGGGACAAGCGCCTATCTCGTTTCAAGTTTGAGACTTCCTGCATTTCGAGTTTTAGAAATATCCGGGTTATTTCATAAAACATTTTTTTATTGCAGAAAATCATCAAGTGGGAAAAATGCATAATTTTTTTCTAAACCCATTATTATTCTATATAATTTCCAAGTGTTAAATGTTCTATACCTTCCCTGTTGTTAACAGAGTCTCAACATAACGTATAAATCTAATCATTTTTACTGATCTTAATTTTTGTAATTACTTATTATTTTTAGTTATTTCCAATGCTAATTTTTCTTTAAACTATCTTTCTTTCTAATTCAACGTTTTAAACAAGGATTTAATTTAAGAAATTAAAATTAAAACAAAAAAATTAAATTCTTGAACAAATAAGAACAATATTTTTTCTATCAAAATCTAAACATTAATTTATTCATATTTTTAGGCACTAAATCAAAATTAAAATCGTATATAAAGGCAGTATACTTAGAAAATATTTTTCTTTAGGTTCTAAAATATACTTTTGAATTATAAGGGAAGATTTTTTAATTATACTTACGTGCAACTGCAATGATTGCTACCAAGGTCACAAGAAAGATTTCAAACATTGTTGTAGATTTTTTGATTAAATGAGTCCTAAAGTATTCAAATTCTTGTGATGAGCGAAGATTCCTTAAAACCAAAAATAATCTTTTTAGACGCTCTTTGGGAAGGCGTCTCTTCGCGAGAAACTGCAGTGACGACCGACGTCCACTGGGTATACTCTGTCAATCCCCACTTTCATGATATTTCCCCACTTTTGCTTTCCTTTGATCAAGGGATCGTCGGCAAGCATCGATTTGTGGGACTGTCTTCTTTATCATTTCTTCTTCGAGGTCATGTGTCGATGTTGCCTTTCTCTTAATTTTTATATAGAAAAACTTATCCGCGATGTCTGGTATCTTCTGAAGTTATATAGAAAAATCACAGAGCTTATCAAAAATTCTTTATATACTCATTAATCTCTAAATTTAAATCAATGGATTTTTTCTGAGCATCAGTGACTCTTTTTTTTAAATTAGTGAAAAGTAACTGAAATTTCTATAGTTATTCACTCATTTCAAAGTAGAAAAAATCACTGACGTTTCAATGATGCTTCCCTACATTATTTTCCGTCTTTTCACTTATTTAATTTGGTATAAATGTTTACAAATATTATTTATTTTTTAGTAAAACTTTGATAAAATGTTAAAAATCACTAAGGAAAATAGTGATACGTAGATATATTAAAAAATGGGTAATTATATCTAGAAATAAATGAAAATTTAAAAACCAATTAATCACTCTTTTTGAAATTACTTTTCAATGCTTTATTTTTTCTTTTCTTCAGCAATAAATAGGGCATTTAACATTTTGACGATTAATCACTTTTCCATTTCAAAACATATTTCTATTATACTGGTTTAAGTTTGTGCATTTTTATATGTAGGGCATCGCCGGGTGTCGGATAGAAGAACGCTCTCTAGATGGTATAGCGGGCAGAGCGGAAGTAAAATACGTTTCGCGGACCACACATACTACTTTAAGGTTACACTAAGAAAAAACAATGATAGGTGACTGTTGCAGGTCACCGGGAGTGCTCCAAGCCACGATTGTTTTTTCCGCAAAGCTAGCTCTGCAAAAGTCTAAGCTTCAACCGGACATCAAGAGCCAGCCCCTTCTGGACTTGATAGGGGAGTGTACCATGGATGCAGAGATCGGAATCTGCATCGATGTGGGCGAGTCCGGTTCGTCTGTATATTCCCGGACTGGTTAAACGAAGGCTGGGCCCCAGTAAACTGGAATAGAACCACGATCCCAGGGCATACTCGTTACTAGCTATTTCGCCTCGCCCCACCACGAGGAGAGCCACAAATGGCTCACCGATCTAGGGGAAAGGAAAAAACTTCTAGCCCAGTATCAAGTTTGAGTTAGTGCAACATCGGACAGACTAAAGGCTGGTCTGAAGAAGATATAGAGATATTCTGCAGTTCTCATAGAAATATGCACCTGCAGATAAAGGAAGGAGTCTAGGACGTTTTAGTAGAGATAAAAGAGGTATCGACTAGCGTGCGCAGACAAACAGATCCCAAGAGAAGGGTAAAACCTTCAGACGTGAATAGTACCAAAAAGACAAGTACCAGAGAACCAACAGTAAGCCCACAGGATGTCCCTGGGGCATAGCCTGCCATAAAAAAGTCTAGGTACAGGTATGTAAAATGGGACGAAGGTCGCAGAGAGGAAAACGAAGAAACGAAGTAAAAAGTCGAAGAAAAAATATGAGGAAAAGGAATGCGAAGTGTTGTGAATAGGAAGCCCAAAACACAGCGCAACTACCGGTCTAAAAATTAAAAAGAAAACGATAATCCCTCAGAAAGCTATAACAGTAAAGCCAACTCCCGTGAAAAGGTAGGCGAATATGCTAAAGGACATCCAAGCCAAGGTCAAATTCAAGAACCATTATGTCACTGTTAAGGACATCCATCAGGCAGACCAGTACGGGTGATGTCTTCATCGAGGTGGGAGCTAAGCCTAAGGACAGAGGGAAGCTTGTAGCTGCTCTCAGAAACTCTTGAAGAGGACGGACGTATCCGACACCTCCTTTCAAGAGCTAAAGTCCCCCCAGGATAAACCTCACCAAGAGAAGCAGCAATGACTGCTTCCTGGCTTTTGTTAAGGTAGAAGGCCATTAAAATTAACCTTCGCTATTCTTCTCAGATTGGTAGAAGCGTTTCAAAAGATCAGTGTCATTGTAGTATTTTAAATATTTCAATTTTATTTCTCAATTAACTCATAAAGAAATTATATAAAATACATTATCTTTCATTTATGTAAAGTGTAGGTCATTCATTATTGAAAAATGCAATTCACGCAAATCATGCAACGACCCAATTTTCTATAAACGTATAAAAATGTTTGAAATGTTAGTGACCTACTCTTGCATAGTTTCTTTTATACTTGTATTGATGGGAAGACGGTTATAATATTTTTCATGTTTGTACGTCGTTTATAATCTCGAAAATTACTACGCAATTAAATTTCTGATTAGGAAATGGTGTTTTAAAAGTCTCACGCAAGTCTGTAGCATATAAATGAAATAAATTTAGTTCAAAATTTATGAAATACAAATATTTCAACACAGTCAAATGCTTCTGATCATATACTGATAAATAATAAGATTATGGGTGGTATATATACCCACATAAATTTTGCATTAATGAGTGATCTTCTGAAATGAACTAAATTTCAAACAAAACAGTTTTTTCTTTCTCGGAAAATGAAACTCGTCATTAGCACTTTTCTCTTTACCTGTGTGGTGTTCCTTAGTTCTATTGGTAGGTATAATATAATATAAAAAATTTTTATTTTGCACAATTATTATTTTCGTCGGCTAAATTTCCCTGAAGACTCCACTTAAATGTGTATTCCTTCAGTTAATGTTTGAGTTAATTATAAATGTAACAAAATTCTAGTTTGCACGGAAAAAATGACTAGTCACCCTGAACATCCAGAGTGTCAGGCTGACTATATTTGAGCTTTAACTATGGGACAGCCCCCTAGATAGTGTAGCGTTACACCCGTGGAGTCAATTTTACTATCTGTTGTCCTATTTGTCATAAGGACAACGGCGGGATTTCACGGGGAGCGGGTGCCATTCTACAAAATTGCACCCGCTCCCGGT
>JAUELO010000342.1:2438177-2450871 GCA_032357855.1 Amphibolips quercusostensackenii
TAACGTTTTTTAGCACTCAGTGTTTCTTTTACAAAAAGAATTGTATTTTAAAGGTTCACAATTTGGTAACAATTTTAAGTTACTTTAACATTTTATACAAAAAAATAATATTTTTTAATAAAAATCATTATAATTTAACATGATTTAGAATTTTTCAACCATTTTTCAATGAGTTAGTTTTTTTTTCATCCAAAATTGATATTTTTTACTAAAAAAATTATATTTTAAGGAAGATTTACAACTTTGAACAGCATTATGTTATATTAGCGTTTTACACTAGGAATTGGTATTTTAAAACAAAAATCATTGTATAGTTTGAACCAGAATTTCAACTTTTTTAGAGTTTCAAGTTATATTGATGTTTCCCACACGAAATCCGTTTCAAAACAAAAATGATTAGTTTATATAGGTTTAGAACGTTGTAAAAATTTTAGGTTTCTTTAGCGTTTTACACAAAATTTTTGATTTTGAGCAAAAATCATTAGAATTTTAACAAGATTGAGTACCTTTTAACAATTTTAGATTATATCAGAATCACGTATTGTAACAAGTTTAATTTGTATTTACGTTTTACACAAAAGTTGGTATTTTAAAGCCCGTGGCTACGGGTACCTAAATTTCGGTACAAACAGAGCTGGAAAAGGGGCTATTATTACTGAAATTTTGGTACAAATAGCCAGATTTTTTCGGTGCGTATAGACACTTTCTATATTAAAACAAAAATAATTATAATTTCAACAATGTATTTAGAATCTTTACACAATTTTCAATTATATTAGTGTTTTTCGGCGAAAATTCTTTCTTTTTTAATTTAAAATTTATGTTTTAAAAGAGGTGAATAATTTTTCAGCAATTTTAGGTTACATTGGCGTTTTAGATCGAAAATTGGTATTAAAAAAAAAAAACATTATAATTTAAACAAGTATTAGAATATTTTACCAATTTACCATTATTTTAGTGATTTCCGTCGAAAATTGGTATTTTTAATTTTTAAACATTTTTAAAGAAGATTCTCATCTTTTTAACAATTTTAGGTTACGCTGACATTCTTCATAAAAAATCGTTGATTCTAAATAAAAAACAATGCTAGTGCTTTTTGTCTAAAATTTCTATTGCTGATAAAAAATCATTCGATTTCAAAGAATATTTACAATATTTTTACAATAATAGGTTATGTTAATATTTTTCGTCGGAAATTGGCATTTTTGATGAAAAATGCAACGATTTCATTGACGGTTTCATCACTGCAAAAATATTATAAAATATATGTATATATTAATATTGAAGTCGCGACATCTTATTTCATCAATCATCAAAAATATTGTCCTTGCTTTTCTATTATTTTTTATAGTAGATAAATTATTATTATTATTATGAATTACACAAATTTGACATTTATAGTAATTTTATATTTTAATTTAAAAACTGCGACAGAAAAATTAATAAAAAAAGCTATAAAAAAATTAAAATCAAAATGAAAAGATTAAAATGATAAACCTTTGTTTTCTAGTGTGCCTGAAAATTGCGTGTCAGAGCAGTTGGTAGAAGCCAAGCTGTCTAAATAACGAGCTAGAGACATGCTTTCTTGAGTAATGGCCATCTGTCCAATGACTATATTCTTTGCCCTTGCTCACGGTATTTTGCAATTGCGCATCAAGTACTTCCGGTCTCGATCGCGATCAAGTGCGACGAAGACGAGGACGAAATTCGTCCCCAAGAGCAAATATTATACATTTATGTAAGTCAATTAGACAGATGCACCAGAAGTTCAGAAGGATGACAAACGCGAGCAGATGCTTCGAAAAAGTTGCACCGACACTACTTAATCCTCATTTCTTTTTATTTTATAAACAAAAATTCCAAACGTCTCGAGACTGAATGAGGCTCAATATAAACATTCTCAAATTGTAACTTCCACCACCTGAATTTTACGCCTTTCTCAGATCATGTGCACCTCGCGACGATGTTTAACTTTTATCAGATGCGGGCACCTATACCACCTATACCGGAGGTTAAAGCAAGAGAGAACTGGTTCCTTCTTAATGAGCCGCCTCTTAATTCGCTCCCTTAAGCCCTTTTTAGAAATATAAACGGCTCGAGGTGCCCTCTAGAGAAAAGAGTAAATCGGAATTTTTCTTCGCAAAATGTGGGAACGAGAGTTTTTGTCGCTTAATTGACTTGCAATATTGAAAGGAATTGAATTACAGTTTAGAAATAAGAAAGCAATTTTGCAGTTCTTCGACACATTCTTTATATTTAAATTAGTTTCTTTAAAATCCTGTGAAATTTGCAAACTTCTTACCAGTAAACCCACGACTACATAGCTGTTTGTGTAAGAAACTAGTTATAAGATCTACACTGTGTGGCTGCCACAAGTATGTACTGTGATTGACACAACCACATAAAAAAGGTTCTCATGAATATGATGTTATTTGTCTCAACTAGCATTGCTGATTGAAGAAAAAATTCTCAGCATTGATGATACACAAGTTTTTATTTGGATTTGCATTTTACTGAACCAAAAAAAAGAGGTTCTGCGACTTCAAGTACAGAGCGAGCCTGGACCGAATCCATTTCAAATCAGGCAGGTTCTACACTTGAAGTCGCAGAACCCCTCGGGGACAAAATATATTGTTATTCAGAGGAAATTAGGCGATACGTATTTTCGCGATTTGTGAAAAAAAAATTCTTACGCAGTGATGCGTATTTGAATATTTTGCTTTGTTTTTCAAAAAAACCCCAAATTTTTTTTAAAACTTATATAACTTTTGACCTAACTGAGATATTCAAGATTTCTTGTCAGATTCTGGTAGAGTTTATCGTCTTCTTTCGAAATCCGTCAGAAAATTTAGAAAATGTTGAAAATCAACAAAATGGCGGCGTTTTCTCTGAAAATTATAATAGTCGATTTTCTCAAAAAAATCCACACTTATATTTTTTGCCAGTTTTTCCTGGAATTTGTACTGTCAAGAGAAAAATACCTTGTAAGTTTTATGAGTGCTAAATAACTTTTGCGGACAGAAAAATTTTGTTTTCATGCAATCGAATTTTCGCGTTTTTCTCGCAAACAACAACAGATACGAAAAGATATTGAGAAAATATTTTGCACAGTTAAAAAAGGTCTGCAAAAAATTCCTTTACTCATTTATGATATCTTGTACCATTTCCGAGAAAAATAAAAAAATTCAATTTGTAGTACCAAACAAATTCTCTTCACTTCTGTCTTATGGAAGTACCCACCTTTTAGTTCAATATTAAAAAATATATATTTATACCAGAAAAGCTTCCTGTGAGTTCTGCGTGGACTAAACCATTTTTATCGTCAGAAAATTATTTTTTATAAAATCAAACTTTCCAATATTTTGCTGAAACAATTTAAGTTACAAAAATAATGTCAAGACAAGAAATTGTTTGGCTAAAAAGTTTTTATATTCAATACATGTACCCTAGTAGCAACGTCTGCCTTGTATGACAGAGGCCAGAGTCTGACCTAGCATCTGCTTCCTCTAGTCGACCAGGCTGGCGGGAGAAATGGTCAGACCACACGAAAACCAGAATCTGGTAAATAAGGGAACCAGATTCTGGTATTTAGTTGAAACATTGGCAATTAATGTAAAAATTAATTGATGAATATTATCCCACTTTTCGCAGCATAGTTAAAGAAAATATACAAACATTGTTGACAGAAAATGCATTCCTTCTAACTTAATAAAAACACTTGAAAAATGTAATGCACTGCTAATTTAACAAAAATTAAAAACTAAAATTTCCTTATTTCAAACTTTATAAAAATGTTAAAAATACAAAATTTCCCAGTCTTCCAATCAATAAAAATTTTAAGCCAAAAAAGTTTCTCTTCCAATTGGGCAAAAAATCACCTGTTATTTATTCCCTTTCTTCTAAAATTAGTATTGTGCAATTCAAATTTTTTTTTATACATAAATCCTTCAAAGCTAAATTATTTTAATGTTGGTTGTTTTAAATTAATAATTTCCAACTGTTATTTGACGTTACAATAAGAATTGTAGCGTTATAAGTTTAACATTTCCACTCTGAAATTTTCACCATTCAAGGCTTTCTATTTTAAAACAATGCAGTTCGGAATTGATTAGTTATGAGTATTTCATTTATAATTGCTCATTTTGTAATTCTTTTAATTAAAAAACTTTAAATTAAATGGGTTGAAAATGGTATATTCTAAATTTAGAAAATATTTGAATAGAATTTTAAATTGAATAAAAGCGTTTCATTATGAATATAATAATTTTAACTCATTTTCATATTGAAAATAGTTTACAAAGTTTTAATCAGACATTTTAATGTGCTTCATTATTAAGGCTTTCTTATGGAAAAAGTTGAATTTTCATGTAAAAATCTGAAAATTGTTTAATTTTAAACAGATTCAAAATCGTATTGTAAAATAATTATTAAACAATCTTTTACACTTAAACTACAGTTTAGTTTTCAAAATCATTCAAAATTTATATTTACAGTTAATCAATTTAAATGTTTTTTCTAAACGATTTTCAATTTTAAACGCTTTTAATTTTTAATCCCTTAATACTTCATAACTAAATTTTTTAAATTATTTTAATCGAAAATTTACGTTTATAAATAATTAAATAAAATAGAAAAAATGTGAAATCAAATTTGTTCTCCTGAGAATTTGTAAAATTCTCGGTCAAAACAAAAATTAACTGTCATTTCTTGGTTCTTCTCGGTCTCAAAAAATTTCCGGTCATTTCCCGGTTTTAGTAAGTAAGTAAGTAGCAGTAAGTAAGTATTAGCAGTTCTATTGTTTGACGAGAAATTGGTTGTAGGATTATCTCCGTCGTAACTCAGACACTGGAAAAGTCGTTATACCTGATAAGAAATTACGTTCTATGTCTCCTCTAAGAAAAAGTCAAATATTAAAAATTTGAAACTGTTTTAAATATTTGAAATTCAGGAGTTTCAGATTTTCGTATTTCTTATTTTATTTAAATTACTTTAAATGCTGAAGAATTAATTAATAATTTTTTCATCTTAATTTTAAAGAGAAATGTTTGAAATTTTTGTCTGATATAATTGCTTATTTTTTAGAAGGTTCGACCGGAATTTCGTGCTAAATATATTTTATTAAGAATATTAATATATTAAATATGCTCTAAATTTTAAGTGCTTATGAAAATAATAATAAAATTTATTTAAAAAGATAAGGAAAAACATTTCTCTCAGGCTTAAAGGGTTACAACAGTCCAATGCGTCAAAGGAATTTTTTGTTAAGAGTTTGATTTTTTAGTAGTAATTGAAATATTTCTAAAAGCTTCTATCATTGATAAAATTCTTGTCCTTCTATGAAATTACTTTCATAAATTAAGGATCATCATTGTTGAATTTTATATACAAAAAGTATACCGTTTCTGCACAGTTATATATTTATAAGGACAAAGAAAAGGATGATTCATAATTAACTTGCGTAATTATTGTATACTTATTATAGTGATTTAGAAAACATCCTTATTTTTTCCTCAAAATCGTTCGATCCCCTGAAAATCGTTCCTCTTCATATTAAAAGGTCCCTAGATATTAACATCATTTAAAAAATATGTAGGAATCTCCTAATCCCATTATTTGCAAAAAAATTTTATGTTATTTTGATTTCAGCTGTTAATAGATTTTTAAATTTAGAATACAAGAGGATAAAATCCATATGTATCGAAGTAAAATAATGAATATTTAATAGTGGCAATTTAAAAATTAATTTAAAAAAAATGAACTTGAGAGATCCCTAAATATTTATTTTATAATGCCTACATTCAGAGGACACAAGATCACGTGACCCCCAGTTTTCGTATAGTGGTTTGGAAAGATTGCAAAGCGTTCGTTTCGCTTCTTCCAAAGCTCTATACCAATTTTTGTTATGCGAATCCATTACAAAACTTAATATAGCTACTTAGAAATACTGTAATTCTTTGTATGTAAGATTTTGATATTCATACGATTTATTCTAATCAGAGATATGTCTGCATTTTTATAGAGACTATTCGACTTTTTCTAACCGTACCTCGATTATCCCTAAATTCGTATATTTTATTTCAATTATGGATATGCGATAAAAGAAATATTTATACCAAAAGTCTCTCCATGTATTGGTGCACAGAAAAAACAATTAGCACTGAAAATATCCGTATTAAAATTATTTTTGCACCTAACATATGTCTACTATATTTTCACTTTAATTCTGTCGCTTACACATCAAAAAGGAAAATTCGACTTGACATGTACTCGAAATTTTCATTTACTTCCAACGTGTAATTACGAATTTTTCCGAAACCCTGTGAAAAGTTTATTCCTTCCTAACACAAATTTCACCAATCGCAGTTTGCCCATTTAATGCATTACCATAACATGTAATTGATTGAGCAAAGTAGATTCCTTTCATAATATCAAATTAGTTCTGACAGAAATTAGATTAACTATAGCATAGCAAAAAAAAAGTATATTAATAGGTATAACGTTGGCAAAAAAATTGGGGGCCTAGGTGCCCTAGGGCTGTGTTTTTGTTTCTCCAGATGTTACATCAGTTACCTAAGAGCCTTAAAGACAAACGCCAAATTACTCATAGTATTCTTTATTCCAAAAGGTTTCATTCATTCGCGTGGCATATTCATGAGGTTGACTCATTTGCATCTAGAACACAATTCTTTTCATCCGTAAGTCACTCCACTCTTACTTTCGAAAATATCATCGTAAGTATAAAAGTTGGAGCAAAATTTATATTTTGTATTATCATGCTGAGTAAACTGTTTTGTTAGCACAGCAAAAAAGTTCTTTTGGCATTTGTGCAACAAAATTTTTGTTACCTCTTAAACTTGTGTTCCCTCCACAAAACAGAAAATTGGTTTTGTTAAGTCAACGAAGGTTTTATTGAACAATAATCAAAATTGTCTTGAGGCACCTCAGAAATTTAGGTACGCAAATGCTAAGAAAATTTTTTTTAATCCAACAAACTTCTTGTCACAATACAGAAATAAATATTATTCATTGTCATATATAATTAAAGTTTTATTTCAATGCTTATTCATAAATTTGGTAAATTAAAATGTACGTATCAGCACTCACACTCTTTTTCAATCATTACATAATTTAATTTATATTACAACACAATTTCAATTTCGTGGGTCCAGTTTATAAATTTTTAATTTCTACTAACAGAAAGTTAGTTACGCCAAGTTTCACGGTTCTGACCATTTATTTGAAGCGCTCCTAATATGCATACTGCAGATTATACTAACTTTTAGAGTGCCGAAGGAAACTTTTTATAACTTTAAATGTGTTTAATAGAGATTGTGATGTAAAGTTCCGCCATTATTCTGGTAGTTACTTCGACATATTGTGAATTTAATGTTCTTTTCAATTTTTTTAATAGATGCAAACTATGAAACGTCAAAGATGTATTTTTACAGGTGCAAACTATTAACATACTCAACTGTGAAAACATAAATAAGTAGTTTATTTTAAAGAGTATTTATTTTTTTATGTGCTAAATAAATATGGATTGTTTTAAAACTATGCAATAATAAAATTTATTATTGAATATTTATATTATTAAACTATTTCTAACAGTTTTCATATCAGATCTGATATAAGTGAACATTTGCAATTAAACGAAAATGTTATAAAGATCATTTTTTTTTTTTTTGAAAAAAGACATCTGTTTTTATAAATGAATTGGGTATCCCTACATAATAGGGTGAGCCGAAAAACTCAAAATGATTAGATTAATTAGTAATAGCACTGAAAAATTTATTTGGGGCATTATGAATAAATTTGAAAAAAAAAATTTCAAAAAATTTTTCACCATTGGGCAAGTCGATTAAAAATGTTGCATTTTTGGAATTTTTTGTTTCTGAAAAAAGGATATTTTTGAAGTAAAAATATTTTTTTCTTCAATATGTAATATTTCAAAAAATAACAAAAAATGGACTTTTGTTTATTTGTACCTAAAGTTTCTAAAGAAAAATATTTTTCGTTTATTTTTTTTTTATTTTTCGATGCTCTTTTTAATAAACTAAATAAGCACGTATTTTATCATCAATGATGGTAAATTCAGTTTTTTTTCGTAGAATACGAATTTAAAGGCGAAAATGTTCTATCTTTTTGCGTTTTTCAGGAAAAAGGTTTTAAAAGTAAAAAAACACATTTTTTGGCTGTTTCTGAAATCTAGTATCAAACAAACCTAAAATGCTAAAAGTTTCAAATAGAACTGAAATTAAAGTCTAATGCATGTACTATGACCCTATGTTTCCGAAAATTATATTGAACATTGAATCTTGAATATCTCCGAAAATATTAAAAATTACCATAAAAATCGAATAAACGCGAATTGTATACAATTTTGTGTAACAAAGTGGTAAAATTTTGGTAACACTGGGTAACAAGATCTTATTTGTCAATAATTAATGGACTATTTCAGTATGATTTTTTCGTATAATACGAATCTGAATGCGAAAATGTTCTATCTTTTCGCGTTTTTCAGAAAAACAGGTTTAAGAAGTTTTATGTTTCAAAATTCATAAGGAAATACCATACAAATCGAATGAACTCGAATTTCATAAAATTTTGTAACTTAGTGTAATCATCGAAAACATCATAAGAAGGTTGATATACAGTCAAGAAATGGTGAAAATGTAAAAACGAAGACTTTAAAGTTATAATTAATATTTAATTAATTACACTAATTACCACCCTTCAAATAAGATGTGTTGTAATAAAAATAAATATGATATTAGACAATCATTCCGCAGAAAATAAATGACTGAATAATGCAGATTATATTTTTATGTCCATGACAAAGCGGAGACTAGTTAATAAAAACATAATTTGAATGTAATATTATTTCAACGCATTCACACCACTTATGAACAAGCGTTGTGAAAAGTGAGAATTATACCTTCTAAAATCGTTTTCGAGACAATTATTTATCCTGAAAATTATAATAAATTAATACAAAGTTATAATCTCTTACGGCATAATATAAAATCGAGTATTAAAATTTAATAATAAGAAAAAATGGTGACAATTTAATAGTACTGAAGATATCGCTTTCCCTATACATTATATGTAAAAAGTATTATAACTTAAAGTAATTTATAGAAATAGATTAGAAAAAAATTTATCTGAAGAAGATTAATAACTTCTGACCGAATGAGAATTAGCACAATTTCCAAACTGTTTCAATAGATCTTGTGACCAGCACAGCACACCCTATAATTTATTGCTATCGCCAATTCATACTTTTCCCTCCTTATTCTTCTTAAGAAAACCATGATTTGCAATATCCTAGCCTGGGGACAAATAGACAGTGAGACATTTCCTGTAGCCAAGGTCTACAATTGAATAATTCACCTCTGAAAACTCCGAGTTGAGCCTAATTGTTGCCAGTGAGGCAACATTTGCCCATTTAGCGGATCAAGAGCGGAGGACAAGAAAGAGGAAATATTAACAATTACAAACGTTTCGTGTCGAAGTGAGCCTGCTCTGAGGTAATTCGCCAGAGGCGAATATCCTCATTGCCCCCCGCCCCTTCTTTGTAAAGCATGCTATGAATATAAGTTAAAAGTATTTTTACTTGTGCCAATTATATGGGCTGGCAATAAATGATTAATCTTTCGAGCAATAGGCGAAGGATGGTCTCTCATCATCTATATCTGAAATTATATTTTCTCTACCAACACAATCTTAACTAAGAGAATAGGGTCAGTTTATGTCGTAAATATCAGGATTTGCAAGTAGTCTTCCAATTTTAATGAGACTATGTTAAGTTATTACAAATTATGTAAGAGACATTTGGACATTTGGACATACAATTATACACGTAACCACGGCCTAAAATAAATTATAACTACATTTATTTATAACCGTAACGACAAACATATCTTTCCGAACAAACCATTCTCCATACCTTAAAAAAACCGTCGGTTTATTTAGGTTTCTCTCGGTATATGTGTAATGTTCCCATGTACAATAATGCAACCCTCTTGCAAACAGGATCCGCGTACATCGAACATCTCGCGATCGACCCTGTTTTGCGAATATATCCTTTGGCAAATATTAGAGTCATCGCTCGGGGCAATCCAGAAAGCAAGATCGACCGCTCCTTCGAGCAGGAGAGAGAACATTACCGAAGAAGAGGATATTAAGTAATGACAAGACCGATGAGAAAGATCATTGTCCTACTGATTCCATTCAAATGCTCCTTTTTATTTAAAACCATGAAACTCTATATATCCTGAAATTTACTAATTTGAAACGCCAGATAAGAATTTTTCTCTCAAAAACACATTTTTTATTGCAAAGATTTGATATGTTGTTACCAATATTGTATTCCAAAAACAAGATTAAACAACCAAATAAAAAATATTTACCTTTTATCATTTATTACGCAAGAAAAGGATTTCAAGCAATGAATTTGTATTCTTTTTTCTTCTTGAATAATATTGAAATAGATGAATTGCAAGAACTTTCAAAAATTAAAAAAAGTGAACGTAATAGGTGACCAAAAGTGACCCAAAAGTCCAAATATTGTTAATTATTAAAATAAAATTTATTCAGGCGTTAATTGTCTTGCCCAATTTAAATGCGATGTCATAAATTCAAGATTGATAATGGTGGATCCACTATCGTGGACAAAAAATAAAAAAATTAAAAATTCAAGATGGCCCATCCTGGTTTTTTATGATTCTTTTTTAGGGACACCTCCCGAATATTTGAATCCAAAAATAAGACAAAATATTAGGTGGACTTTCAAAATATTTTAGATTTTGACTTTTTGAGTACAGTCTTTTTTCAACTTTGGCTTCAAAACAGCTCAGTATCCTTTTCAGTGCATTTTGTAAAAAAAAACATAAGAGTGAAAATAAAGTGTATAGAATTCGCTGTAAAACTAAAACAAATGCTCTAGCTCTAATAGTTTAGAAAATATGACCTTCAGAAGCGACTATCGAGTGAAAATATTGTGTACATTTTTTTTTAATATCTTATTTTTAATGCATCCCATATTAAAATCTTGTGTTTTAAAATTTAGGTTGACTAAATTCTCTGATGCAATAAAAAGAGCAATATTTTAACTGCAATAGATCATAGGTTATCGCTTCCTGAAATAGACAAATTTTTCCCTAAGCTGTTGTTAAACGTGTACTGTTCTGGTTAACATATTTTATATTTAACAATAGGACAGCAATCTAGGTGTTCAAAGTTTGTATCTGTAGATATTAAAAAGTTAGTTGTTACTCTATAACATCCAAAATGTTCAACTGTTCCAAATGTTCAAATGTTTAACTATTCCTAATCATTTAAGGACCTAATTGATAACTTATTTATTAATTTGAAATTAAACTTGAATGTTGAATGAACGAAAAACAGATAAAAAGTATGAAATATCGATCAGATGATACAATTAGTCGAGTTGAGGTTAGGTTTAATATTCGTAACTCAAATTAAAAAATAAAAAGGGGTTAAGTAAGCTGATCGAATCATCTGTAAACAGCATTTGAAATTCCATCTGTTTTTGGTAACAAGGGCATGCATAGCCGTCAAGGGTATGGATGCGATTTTGGTTCCTAAGCTCTGCCCCAGGGACCTTACTGTTATTAAGGTGAGATTCAGGGACAGAAGCTGAGAACTAGAGGTGTATATCGCCTTGGCTTCTTTCCCGAGCAATTCAGGACTGCCCGGAAAACAGCATTCCGCTGCTGTTGGCATGTGACGCAAATTGAATACCTAGCGGTTACTGAGCCAGAGATTCTCAATCATGGTGATATTACCAGATTCCAGATTATAAACAGGAGTGACGTTCTCGACTTGACTCTATGCTCGGAAGAACTAAGGAGACAGATAATGGGCTGGAGAGTCTCCGATAAAGAGTCTCTCTTAGACCACAAAAATGTCTTGTTCCAATTAGCCATAGTAAAACCGTCTGTTTCAAAGATCAGAAACCCCAGAAATACATTTTGGGACTTATGTAAAGAGGAACACAAAGGCAGGTTTGTGGAATTTCCCATAAGTACGGTACAATAGATGAATTAGAGCAGGCCACGGATTTTCTGTAAAGGAGCTCTAATTACATCATATGAGAACAATTGCCTTACAAGTATAATTGAGTCTAGTGAAGGAGTAAATGGTGGAATACTCACCTAAAGAAACTCCGTCAAAACCCTAGAGCGTTGTACAGCCAGGCAAACAGAACTAAATTGTCTCTTCAGACAGGGACTTCTATAAGACCGATCAGTATAAATACAATAAAAACATAAGAATTTACGCTTTACAGAGGCAGCACGCCTTTTAGTCATGCTGGTCTGTAGAAACTGTGCTCCATGCTGCCGTGGCAAAATTGGAGCAGCAGCTGGAACAGATAATGTATGCTGTGGGCACCTTCTTGGACATAGAGGGTGCCTACAGCAATACCCCTTCAGAAGCCATCTGTCAAAAGGTTCCAAGGTGAGGCGTGCTAGACTACACAGTAAGAGGGAGGCGACTCAAAGCCAGATGGGGGGTGTTTCTGTCACCCCTACTGCGGTGCATCGTAGTGGACGACCTCCTTCGTAAGCTACATAAGGAAGGGTATTAGACCCAGGGATACGCGGATGACTTTGTAATCCTAGTCAGGGGGGCTCATATGTAAACGTTGATGTGTCTTACAAGGTCGACGCTG
>JAUELO010000342.1:2504909-2517180 GCA_032357855.1 Amphibolips quercusostensackenii
AAACGTAACAGTTGCACTCTGAACAACAAATTCAAGATGCACACATTGCAATACTATAACTCACGAACTAACCGGAAATTGCAGCTGAAAAATATCTAGTTTCGAAGGACCATAAATGCTCTCGAGCAATCGAAATTAAAAAGTTGTGCAAAAAAGTTTAATAATAAGCATTGTGATCATTTAAACTGAGGGTAAAATTAAATGTTTTAATGTTCATTGATTAACAAGTAAAAATCACTTTCCCCTGAGAGTGGTCTTTATTTAAAAGAATAAAATTCTAATAAATTAGTTTATATAATGATAATAAGGTATCTTGAATCCAAAATGATGCGACAAGCGTACCTTTGATCGGTTTACCAAACACTGGCTGACTCGCACAAGCAAGATGCGGAAGGTTGCACACATACGCACACACCCAATTTGAAAAGTATTACTTATGATAAGAATACGAAATATGAAAATAGAATTAATAAATATGATATAATCTGGAATTGACATAATTATAAATGGAGCCTGTTATAAAATCAATTTGTAAGAAAATTAACGATCAATCTTCAACTAATAAAGAAAAGCTTTCAATGAAAAAAGACAGAATTAAAATTAAGATTTAAACCTGAACATTTTGGAACTGAATTTGAATCTTTGAGCCCTACAATTTGTAAAAGTTAAAATTTCTAAATTTGTCAGTTCCAATGCATTTAATTCAAAATTGTTAAATTGAAAAATGTTAGTACTTTTTATTTTATACGTGTAAGTTATTGAGCATTTGAATACAAAATTTTTGCATCAAAAAACTTTTTTATAGTAGCCGCACAAAATGAACCTGTTTTACTGCTTACGAATTAAGCCTCAACTCTCTTTTTCAAGTGACGTGGCACTGCCTGCATATATAATGTTGCACCGTGCAGCAAAACACTTCTATTATACTATCAGGTCCGACAATATTTACTAGAAATAATATGACGACGCATGCGTGGTCGACGTGGTAAGAAAAATACGGAGGTATGCCGATGTTTGCAGCGAGGAACAGCGTGGCATACAAAATGTCGGGACGTAGCTATATGTGAAGTGACAGCTCGGACAACTCTGTTTTTTTCGTTTGTTTACGTTTGCTCTCGCGACCCAACAATTATCCAAAATGCTGGAAAATGTGACGGAAGACGTATTTTCGATATAACGAAAACTTTGAGAGTGGGTTAAGTGCTACATTTCTGTTGTAGTGCTATCATATGCGTTTGGTTCGTCGACTTGAATAGAGAAAACCACGCAATTGATTTTCCGCATCTCTACCACAAAAAAATACAAAGCATGCCACGTAGGAGATGTCTTTTTACAGACCGGGCAATATTTTTGAAACTCCTGTCCCTCTTAAGCCTTCGGCCCTTGCCTACCACTTGTTCCGAAAACATTGCCCTTGCCGTGAGAACACATCGTTCTGATCCTTGATATGCAACCTACTATTTAATTTCAATTTTAATAGTTTAAAATTTAAGAGTTCTACTTTGAGTGCTTCAATTTGCAGTATTAATTTAAATGGAAAAATGGTCAGCTTTCTAGTTAGAATCTTTTAATTTCATTGACCGTAAAAAATTTTTGCGAACCGGAAAAAAATCGGAAAATACCTGGGAATTTGTTTCTTCGATTAAAACGGTCACCATGAACAATTTAAATGTACATTTATGAAAGTAATACAGGTAGGCATAAGTTTTAATAATTTTTTGCTTAAAAAATTTTTTGTTGCACATACATTTCTTTTTGAAAATAGCCCATTGATAACACAGGCCCATAAAAAAGGTTGTCTGAACTGTGTGCGATGGACTCGATGCGTCCATAAGTTTCAGTGCTACCTTGCAAAGAAGGTAAAAAACGTGGTTAAAAGCACCTTTTCTAACTTGGTCAACTTTTAACCGTCGTATTTCGTGAAAAATGCATGAATTCTTTTGCAAAAAAACGAGTGGTTACCTTGAAGTTTCCTTTATGCGTACATTTTTGAAAAATTTGAAAATATTTATAACTTTGGTGTCGGCAGTAAAAAAAGCAAAGGATACTATCTCAGCTTCTTATCAAATTGGAAGGCTCTACTGAGGCTTAAAATTTAAAAAAATCAACAAATTCAATCGTGGGTTTTTAAAAATAGTTATTTGCATCAATAAGACTTTATCGTTTATTATGGTTTTATGCTTTTTTTGGACTGGAGGCACAAAAGAAGTAGGCGAGACTCTCAGCGGGTTTCAGGGTATCGATGTCCTGCTTGGTCCTTCGCCTCATAAAGTATACCAGATGTCTGTAAACAACAGTGTACAAAGAAGTTGTACAACCCAAAGGCGTAAGAAATTTTCTTATTATTTCTGAAATATGGACAACAAAGAAATAAATTTTTAAAGTTAGATTCATAAGGATGTTTAAATATGTGGATGGAAAAAGTTTATGGTGAAAGATTTATTTTCTTGAAAACTTTGTTTAGCAGTGATGATCCAGAAATCAACACAATTCTTTAATTGGCTTTTTTTGGAAAAGGTATTTTGTATTCAAGTAAAACATTTTTTTCATTGGTATTATATAGTATTAGTAGTAGTATTAGTATTATAATCAGTATTATATAGTCTTAAATGCTTCAAATATATGTTAGGATTTATTTTTGCTATTGTTTGCAAAATAGTAAACTAAATATAAATATAGACAAATAATATTCATTTCTTAATCAATTTATGTGTACCGAAAAAATCGAGTATTTATACAGAAATTTCGATACGCGTAACCACGGCCAATTTGAAAATACAACGCTTTCGATAAAAAAATCTTGAAAAACTGTCGTATTACCGGGTGACATTCAGTTGTGGAAACATTCAAAAAATAATTTGTATCAGTTTGTATAATACAGTTCTAAGTATTAAACTTATTATAAACGTTATTTTCTAATTTTGTATTCTACTATGAAATTATATATCCATTAAAAAATATTATATGTGCCATAAGTAAAGAAATAAGCACATTCTACTTTAGGAAAATGTAGCCAGGGACCGGGTGACATATTCGCATATTTAAATTATTTTTCTCTCTTACCAGGTAAATTTGTAATAATTTGTGCATAATTTATTATATAGAATGAATCACGTACTATCAGATCCTTTAGTTAAATTTGTTTAGGTTAATGAAAGTTAGAAGTTTTTTTCTTTGACTCGATATTGTTGATTTTTTATTTTCACTCATATAATAGTTATTTATTAAAAATAGGTCGTTTTTCTAGCTTGTGTATACTGAATTTATTTTTCAGCAAATTATTATTTTAATGTACGAAGTTTTTTAATCAGTCAGCTAATTGACGCTGAGTAGACGAGGAAATGAAATAGACGGGACCAAAGGACTGAGATTTTAGTTTTCTATGAATTTTAAATATTTAGGAAGAAATAGTTAATATTATGTAGCAGTTTTTAATTTGTATTTTGGGACAGGTAAATCTTTTAAATGTTTTTAATCTTCTCAAATCTTGCGAATTCATATCAAATTCTTTAGAAATATTTAAATCTCAAGAAATTCCTCGGAATTTTTTAAAATACACTATATTCTTTAAAATCCTTTGACATTTTTTAAATAATTTCAATCTTGTTAACTCCCTCAATATCTTTAAAACATCAATATCCTTTGAAATTCCTTTTAAAATATTAAAGTCTGAAATCCACTTAACCCCCATAAAATTCTATAAAATCTACAGAAATCCCTTACAAAATTTAATTTAATTATATTTTATTTACTCCCTAAAATTCTTTACCGAGATATTTTTAGAAAAAATGTATTAATCGAAGGTAATGTGAAAAATGACTGGGACTTGAAGAGTTTAAGTGGTCAAATTTCTAGCCATCATCCCTAAGTTAAATTATTATTAATGACTTACATTTCTAATAAGCATAGTTCTTATTGGTTTCAATTAAAAATATTACACGGAAAACAAATAAAAGTCTTAGTTCTTAAAATATATTATGAAATGTGTGCATAAGTTTATTGGGCTGAAACGCTCCAGCCCAATAAACTACTAGCCGGTTGTTTTGATGTCAACAATTTTGTTATAATGCTTCCTAAAATATCAATCGTTGTGATGTCTCGCTTGGCATGTTTCCATACCCATGTCTTTGCTCTATATTTTTGTATGTTTTTACAATAAATATTTAGGTATTTCTTGCAATTTATTACTTTTCTTCTAGATTAGTACTTATGAGAACCTTCAAAAAAGTTTAGCGATTTAAACCAAATAATAAATAACATTAAAAATGTAAATGAATATTCAATCTTATTTTAATCTGATTAAATTCAATTGAGATAAGTTTAGATAACTCATTTAAGTATCTTCTATTTAATTTTATATTTTTAATGAAAAGAATTATCGAGAAATTAATAGGTATCCTTGTTTATTTTGTGAAACGATTTTTTCTAAACGTTAAGGAATAAGTTTTTTATAAACAATCATAATAAATGATTCTTTTTTATGTATAACCTACAAATTTTATTTTAAAAATGTATATTTTTAAATAAGTAGTTAGTAGAAAATGTTTTGATGAAAAGCAAAGGAATATAGAAATTCTTGAAAGTTAACTTTGTTTTATAGCCCAGTAAATTAAAAAATAGGAGTTTTAAATTAAAAAATATGCTTTGAGTAAACTTACATTAAAGTTGTCGTGAATTTACAATTTCAAAATTCGATGAATTCTTTTTTAAGTTTTAGAGAAATATGTAAATATTTTAATTTAATTTGATTTAGAACGCTCTTAATTTAAAATTTTGCATCCATTAACACTTGAATTTGTAACGAAAATTGAGGATCCAGGCTTTCATTTTTAAATTATATTTGGAACAATTTAAATTTGAACCCAAACGATTTGGAATGTTCGAATTAAAAAAAAAAAATGTAATTTTGGACTATTTCAGAACTAAAATTATCGAGTTTTGAATGCTACAAACTGAAGTTACTTAATCATGAACACACAGTTCAATTTTGGACGTTATGTTATAGACAATAGACAAATTAAAATTTTGATTTAACCCTTTAATTTCTTCGTAATAAAAAGGTTCAAATTTCAGCTATTTCACATTTCAAGAAATTAATTTTCAAGAGAATGTTCTCATCTATTTACTGTATATCTCCTGATTTTTTAATTAGCTGGACGGCTACAAATAGTTACAGTTTATTAACATCAAATAAATAATCTCAGATTCAGGTGCGATACCAAATCTTGTGACAACATCCTGCCCGTGAAAACAGACACGAACGAGTTTATGGTTCCTTGCACAAAGTGCGGCCAAAGTACCAACATCCTGAAAGGTCTGAAGTCTCTACAAGATACGGACCAACTTTTCCGACTAGCTTCACAAAACCTCGAAGAGGGTCGTCACGACAAGGCCTTGAAATCATACTTGGAAATTCTCAAATTACTCGACGAAAACCTCGCCTTACCAGTAAAAGATTATCATCTCTGCCAGCAGGGCGTTCGACTCTGCTTCCTCACATTCGGAAACAGCGCTGTGATTTAAGAATAATCTCAAAAGATTATAACGGGTTTTACCACCTCTACAGTTCTGAAATTCGAAGAGCTGAAAAAAATCGATAAAGCGCAAAAATTGTCCCCGGGCCGGGATTCGTACCCAGGCCCACGATGTATGAAAAAAAAAAAACCCACTGATATCGGTTATACATTACAACTTTATTTTAACCTTATATTTAAGGAGTACAAAATAATTAATACAACACAAAGCACTGATTTCTGTTTTGACTCTTGTACATGGTCACGTTTGATGTTCTCATTTCTTTTCTCTGAAGTTAATTTAACTTGACATTACTAAATGTACTGTTATATAACCCAATAAAAATAATAAAATGACAATCAAGAGCTCCCTCCCCCTATAAAGGAAATTCCCTATTCTGCACAAGAATCGAAACCTTCCAAACTATGCAGATATTATTGGGAATGGCGGTCGACCATTTCACCATCTGGTGCCGAAAATAAGAACTAGAAAAAACTAGGTCGAATTTTAAAGATTAATTCAATTTTGTCATAGAAGTGTTTTTTACTATTGTTGGATGGAGTAAGTTTCAATGCATAATAAGCTTTCATTAACTTATATATATATATATATATATATATATATATATAAAATTTGATTCAGATTATGCAAAGAATATGAATAATAAACTATTGGTATTGAAATACAAATTTTAACCTAACTTTTAGGTTTTATTTTTTAGATAGTAAATATTTAATGAATAAATTAATAACTTTTTACTTTGAGTTCATGTTTACTAAAAAATAAGTTCATTTAGCATTATAATTTTTATTATGCAATAACTGCCGTAAACTGATTTTTTGCACCAGATAGCATATCGCAGTTTAGCCTTTCCTAATTCTTCAAAATAATATAGTCTAGCATGTCCAGAATCTACAGGATCTATCCACAAAATGAGCAAGTTTTCTAATCCATTTGAATCCAACGTCTACAATTTTCAAAATTCATTCGATATCACATTCATTTGGAAAATGTGTTACATCAATGATTCTCACTCTGCTGTGTAAGATTCTAACTTAATACTAAACACGTGTACTGCGAATGTGTATCATGTAATCTTTTTTATACGATCAACAGTTTCGATCTCGTATCTCTCATGATCAATTGATCAGTTTATATATATATACAAATAAAACATTTTTCGCTTTTCTTCCATCCGCTACAATGTCCGTTCCACTTGTCTTTCCAGACACTTTTTGCACCTAACTGCAAGGACAATAAAATTCGCTTAGAAACAACAACTTTTTTAAACACATATCGATGACAGATTTCTCTTGAAATCTAGTAATCTGACACTGGTGTTGTCACGGAATTGTTTGGGGCTAAAATAAATTGCTTTTCAAGGCAAAAGATGAGACACATCTTCTTTTTTACAAACAAATTTTTTTCGCGAACTTAGGGCTACTTGAATGTTCAGGTTAATTATGAAGAAATTAATTAAAATTTTCTTTAAAATGTTATATCTTAGAAATAAATTTACATTATTTGATTTTCTTTGCGACAGTTTGTAGTGCTACCTACAATTTTTCAAATTACGCAATAAAACTTGAAAAATCATAAAAAAATACAAAAACCGTGTGCATTTCTTTTAAAAATCCAAAAGTAAACTTTCTGAAAAGGGCTACATTCGATTTTTTTCATAGTTTTATATCTTAAAGCAGCTAAAATTATATTATTTACAGAATACACACTTACATAATTCAGAAATATTAAATAAAAACTATGTTTGAAAAGGAACTGATATTTTGAAAAATTTATTTTATCTTATAAAGAAATAAGTTTTTCTATATGAAAGAATAGTTTAGCGAGGACGAAACTTACAGGATATCCCGCATAATACTATGATTCTAAACACAAGTCAAGAAAAAAATGGTCTTTAGTTTTTTCAAGAAATGTACGTTATTTTTGTATTTTTCAAAAATTGTAAAGTTTATTGAAGAAATTTGAAAGATTGTAGATAGAATTACAAAGCGCCGCAAAGAAAATAAAGGAGGTAAATTTGTTCCCAATTGTGGACGTAACTTTGTCGACATTTTTTTTTTTTAACAAAAAATACGTCTTATATTTTGCCTTGGAAAACAATATATTTCAGCCCCAAACCATTCCGTGACATCACCAGGGTCTAACTGTACGAAATCATATGAAATCGGTCCGGTTTCGTTTTCAAAATAGCGATATTCCGATACTAAAAACGCATAAGAGAGTGAAAATACAAAGTTTCGATATTTACAATATCGATATAAAATATCGATAAATCGGTAAAAAAATATGGATATTTCCAATATTTTGATTTCGCATCAGTAGAACAACGCAATTTTCTAAAAACAGAAGTTTGTGCTAAGAAAAAAATTTGAATATAGGCAAATGAAAGAAGCGAACTGCGGTCTGCGCAGAACATGGCCGTAAAAGGAGAACAAAAAGTATCACAAAAAATCTAAAAGCTTCATTATCCAATCCATCTTAAAATGCGTTCCAGGGATTTTTGGTTTTTCGTTATGGCTTAAGTTTGTGTTTGATTAGTACCGTCTGTCACGGGAGTCCGAACGTGAACGGCGATCTCGGCTTCGGCTTCGTGTCAGAGATCTCCTACGTGGTGAGCGGGACCGAGACCTAAAATGTTAGAAAATCCTTTTTATTATCTGTATATCCAAAAGAAAACAAGTTTTGAGTCGTTCGTTCGACCGCGACTCGCATTTGCAAAAATATTAACAAAGTTATTGTACATAGATGCGGCGACGACCTTTTGCATAGACAGCTCCAAATTTTGGTGCCACTACCTGCAAATTTCAGCCGTTCCCATGATTTTTGGTACTCAACTATAGCCGAAAGACGTCGGATTTAGCCGATTTGCTCCTTCGCCACAACTATGTTTAATATCTTGGAAATTAGTGATTTTGAAATATTTTAAATTTAAATCTACTCTAATTAGAAATATTTTCAAATTGAAATATTAACCATTTTTTTTATATTGAGTAAAAAAATAAAAGTAAGACGAGGTCGAGCGACGTATGTTAAACACATATAGGTATGAAAATCATCGCAAGACAATGTAATTGAATTAGGATCGACTAATTCCTGTTTGCCTAGGGGTGATAAAAGACTAGTTAGACACAGTAATTATTAATTGATACAAAATGACATCTCACCCATAAATGGTAAACCAACCAACAACAAAATTAATTTAGTAGTTATGAAATCATATCTTTATTAAGTAAACGTATTCCACGACAGTCCTCCAAGTCAAGGTTTTTTCCCTGGCACCCATTCTTTTATCATATAGACTAGTAAATTTCTTAGACTTTAGGAAGCCTAACCAGGGTTACTTATATATTATAAAGACAGATTATTAAAATTAAGAGTGCTGCTGATATCAGCAAAAGTTAGAAATTATAACAGGAATTTTTTGTTGACAGGTTCCTTCATATGAATTGAGCGTCCGGATCGAAAACTTGCCGAGCGCGCGAAAACGGGAAAAAATATTGTACAAACCTCACGTTGGACGGAAATTTTAAAAGTCATAAAATTAATTTGTTTTCAATTATGAGCTTGTAAAAAATGACGAGGCGGAACTTTATTCTATTTTCTGTTTTTTCATCAGAAAAATATTTTTAATAATAAGCATGAAAAACTGAAAAAATTATTGCCTAAATTCAATTACTTTTTAAGAAATAAATCGTCTACAGTTAGACAAATATTATTGGAACAGTTTGAAACTATGATTTACACACGAAATATACCCTAGAGATGCCTAAAAACTGGAAAAAAAATTTTGAAAATGGCCTATTATTGTTTAATAATATTCAATTGCAAATTGAGACAGATCGGTAAGCCTTTTTTTCAGTTTCGGCGACCAAAAGTATCGTAGGAACTACAACTTCCAGTGAGACATTTGTTCCTCACTATTAAAGGGAGACTTTGAAAAAGTGGCGGAAATATCCATTTTACAAGAAAGCATGCGACGCCGCCAATGATAGCACCTCGCGCACTCAGCACCATCAGCCAGCGCACTAGTCACTGATCGCCGTTGGCGTCGTCGCATGCTTTCTTGTGAAATGGATATTTCCGATAATTTTTTATGAATCTATCTAAAAATTTCCAAAAATCTCCCTTTGATAGTGAGAAACAAATGTCTCGCTGGAAGTTGTTTCAACTCTGAAGTCCCCTCGATCATTTTTGTCGGCGAAACTGAAAAAAAAGGGGCTACCGATCTGTCTCAATTTGCAATTAAATACTAAAGAATAGGCGATTTTTAGTTTTTTCTTCAGTTTTTAGGCATTGCTAGGGTATACTTCGTGTGTACATGAAAGTTATAAACAGTTCCAATAATATTTGCCAAACTTAGGACGACTTATTCCTTAAAAAGTAATTGAATTTAGGAAATAATTTTTTTCACTTATTCATGCTTATTATCAAAAATACTTTGAAGAAAAAACAGAAAACGGAAAAAAGTTCCGTCTTGTCATTCTCTACAAGCTTATATTTGAAAAAAATTAATTTTGTGACTTTTAACATATCCGTCAAACGAGACGTTTGGACAATCCATTTACCCGTTTTCGCGCGCTCGGCGAGTTATTCGATCCGGACGCTCAATTGATAACAGCAAAAAAATATAATTTTTACTGTGGATAATAAAAATACTGTTTAAAGAATCACATTATAAATATAGTATTTTAAAAGTACTGAAGCACGAAAAAAATTGTGCGTTAAAATTAAAAAGAGCTTTAATTCAAAGCTTACGAAATTCGACGATCTCCAAATGAGAATCACTTGAAATTTTATATTATTTTAAACTGCAAGTCATTAAAATGACTTGCAAAACATGACTTGTTCCTTTAAAAGTTTACAAATTTAAATAATTTCAGTACGAAGCATTCAAACCTGAAAAATGTTGAACTTAAAATGTTTTAAGTGGTACATTTTTTTAGTTGAACTTCAAGTATTTTGAATTGTATAATATCAAATTAGAAATCCTGAATATTGTGCAATTTCATATTTTTAGGTGCACAACTGAAGAGTTCCAAATTCAATGCCCTGAAAGTTGAATAATTCTAAAAAAACATTTCAAAATTTACAGTGGAAACTGAAGCGTTAGAAAAGAACGATTTGAAACTTCGTTTAATATTGAACAATTTTAAAATTGGGATCCAAAAATTCAATATTTAAAATTTTTTTTATTATTTATTCTCAAACTGAGCCATTTACTTAAATAAAATTTTGTAATAATAACGACAATAAATCGGTTTCTGTTTTGAAATCGTATCTATATAATTTTAAAAGATTGCAATTTATACTGCAATTTTTTAAATTAAATTTAAAGATAACTTTTCAAATATTTAATTAAAAAATTGTCTTGCAGAACATATTTACAACTGATAAATATATATATTTATTCATTTTTGAATTTGAAAACTAACGATAAAAAATTAGGAAACTTAAAAATTAAAATACCCAAATTAAAGCCTTTAAAAGTAAACGATTTTAGGAATAGGCATTATAAACTAAATAATTTTATGTTTAAAAACATTAAAACTTGTACTCCAAACCTTTGAAATTGCAAGTATATCTTGTGAAGAAAAAAATGATTAAGACTTTTTAATAGTTCAGTGTTGGATTTGAGATGGTCTTTTGAAAAATAAACTGCATTACAATCACTATAATTGTGATTTTTAGCTCTGTTTTAGCTGTCTTCAAATTGATGCATATAAACTACAAAGCTCTAATTAATTGTTAATCTTTGAAAGGTTCCACCTTCGAGATGGCACTGGTGTTCCCGAAATTATTTATATGCGATTTTAAAGCTTCTTTACGCACAACCAAAGTATAACCCTTCAAACTGTAGTTATAAAATATAATATTTCACCGGGAAATTACAAACGTTTGGACACACCTAAATCCTGGATTAACATAAGATGACCACAAGGGTGTCCCTTGTTTCTTGAAATCAGATTTTTTTACTCGCAGATTCTATTTTTGTTTGAATGCTTAAAAAATGAACTCTAAATGAACAAAATTGGTTGAAATTAACCCGTGCCCTAAAGGCCATAAAGTATCCCATTGATGTCACATCGGAAAAAGGCAACTTCTTCAAAATGTGTTATTTAAACGCGAAAATATGGTACAAACATAACGTATAATGGATGTTCTGATCCAGAATACTTAAAAGAATAAAAATCAGCCATCATTTTTAATATTATAAAATTTTACGGGTTAGTATCAACCGATTTTGTTCAAATTTGAAGGATCAATGATTCTCTAAACAGCAGTCACTGAACATTCCAAACTCAAATTCCATTTACATTTTCTATGCTCTCATAAGAAATGGCTCAACAAAGTGTTTTTTACCACAAAAAAACGCCAATATCGAATACTGTAATCGTGAGTTTTCTGGCACTTGGAGAGACTGTCGGCTCGATAAGAGATAATTAAAAAAATCTTGGAAAATCGGAGAAATACCAGACAACTGTGAACATGTAGTGGTGGTGGTTGGTGGTGGTGGTACTTGGTTGGGTGGGATGGTGTGTAGGTGGTGATCATTTTGCTTTGCTCGGTCGAAGAGAACTGGCGTTCGCATGTCAGCTAAGTTAAACGTGATGGTTGACGAGTAGTAGCAGTAGTAGTAGTAGTAGTAGTAGTAGCAGTAGTAGTAGAAGTTGGGACGGACGGACGATCGGACGCGCCGATATTTTGACAGAAGTATTCGTTCGGATCGCGTCGGCCG
>JAUELO010000342.1:2524580-2537348 GCA_032357855.1 Amphibolips quercusostensackenii
AATACTCATTTTCCCAATACTCAAACCGCGAAATAAGTATTGCATTTCCTATACTCACTTCAATACTCAACTGAATACTCATTCCAATACTCAGTGAGTATATCAATTTTTCTATACTCAATTTTCGTAAGGGAGAGGAATGTTTAGGTGAAATAAAGAATTTTCTAACCAAAAAGACGAATTTTCAATAAATAAAGACGTTTTAGTCAAGAAAGAAAAAAAATGCATCCAAAATCATCAGTTCAATTTTCAACCCGGAAATTTGAATTTTCAAAACAAAAATATATCATTTTTTACCGAACAGTTCCATCTTTAACCCAAAAAAGAAAAATTCAAACCAACAAGATTACTTTTCAATAAAAAACACGAATTCACTAAATAGAAAATGTCAATTTTCAACCAAAAATGGAAAAGCTACATTAAAAAATTTTTAAATTAATTTTAAACCAAAAAACAAAACTAAAATTATGAATCTTCAACAAAAAAATCATTTTTTAACAAAGTGGTTCAACCTTCAACCCAGTAGTTCAATTTTCAACAAATCATGTAGTAGTATATATTTCAACAAAAACATTTCAATTTTAAATAAAAAACAGTTGAATTTAATAAAAAAATAACAATTTTCAACTACGAAAGATTTCAGTTGAATTTTAACAAAATTGTTCAATTTTCAACCACATGGTCAAATTTTCAAATAAAAGAGAATAAACCTCAACCAAAAACAGTTGCGTTTTCAAGCCAAAAAGACGAATTTTTTAGAAGCCTATTGAATTATCAGCCTGTAAAATTTAATTTTCAACAAGTAGATCGTTTTCGAGGTTACAGATTGTGTACAAAAAAACTTATTTATAAGTTCTTAACAGATGACATGAAATTACCAGGGATATTTCAACATATTATGTTCAAATAAAACTGCTATAAATTAGAAAATACGTGAAGTTATTGAACAAAAATTACAAGTCTGAGAGTGAATTTATATGTGCCAATCAAAACTAATATATTGTTTGTAGTTTTGCAAATATTTAATAAGTTTGGTCCATATGTCACGAAATGCACTTGTTTTCTAGAGACGAAATGTGCAAATCAGATTTTCTTTTGACCTAATAAGAGATATATGAATCTATTTTCAAAATTACGGTTTGAGACAATTTTCGAAGACAACAATTTGAATTTATCATCGCAAAAAGTATAGGGTAAGAGCATCAATTCTTAACACCCCGACCCTAATTGTTGGCACCCGTCTCTAATTTCTTTAATAATACATTTTTTAGCATGTTTTGCCTCAATTAAATTATTTTTACTATTATTTTTACACGTGATGCACATATTAATTATCTAGTGCAATCAAATATTTATATAAAATAAAATAAATTCACTGCGGTTTTCGGGATGCCAATAATTGGGCTAAGGTGCCAAGAATTGGTGCTCTTACCGTAGTTTTGTAAAAATCATTAGTGGTCGAGGCTACGCGAATCTCCCCCACTGACAAGAATATTATACCAGATTGGCCACAAAAGTTAATTTTTAAAATTCCCTAATTTTTCCCTGACCAACTTTCCATTGAGCCTTACCGTTAATATTCAAAGACCACTATCTTAATCTTGTAACATTTTAAACATAGACTCTTTTATAAAAGTAGTAAAACAATTTCAAATTAAAATTATAAAATTTCAAATTAATTATCCTTGACAGTTATTTAAAGTGACTTTTATAGAAATTCCATGAATTTTGAAACATTTTTCACTGATTTGATCCCTAACTTTTAACTGAATTTCCCTGACCAATAAAATACAATTCAAAACAACTTTCCTCTTTAAAGTGAAAAAAGTAGAAAAATGAACAAGATCATTTTTCTATGGATTAAAATAGTTTGTTTTATTAATTGACAGTATCGAAAACAGCAGTATGATATTAAAACTATAAATGACAATAATAGTAAATTAATATCATAGCCAAATCTCCGGAAATTTTTTGGCGACAATAACGACTACTAACATTAAAAATCATTGTGATAAAAGTCTGTCATTATTTCTTTCAATGCATAAGTCGTTTATAGTCAATTTTCTCAAGCTGCACAAGAGGCTTTAACTGTTCAGCAAACGACCTCATATCCTCAGCAATTGCATCTTGTCCAGATGGAGCAAGAACACTGAGTTCGACCAGATAGCTTTGGGACATTGGTTCCGCACTATCCGGGATCTTTCCTTGATTTCCTTGTGCCATTTTGAATATTTTTGAGACTGTGACTTTCATTCGTCCCTTTCGAAACATGTAGCCACGCACGATGTATTCAAAATCGACCTTGCAGCCTAATTCTAATAAAAATTCATTGACGGTACTACTTGTTGCTATGTCTAAACTACTCCGGATTAATGTTGGTCGGGATTTGTCTCCGATTTCTGTCTGGCCAATGTAGCGTAATTGCCAAGGCATATCTGTATAATCTAGAGCTCTTCGAACTCTCAGGAGAAGAGGCTGCTCTGGTGGTGGTCCTCTGGAAGTTAAAAAATTGTATTATTTAACAAAAAATAACAATTTTCAGAAGTAGCTAGTAAATTCTTGGAAATAAAAAAAAAACAAGAATCGAACGATCAAATTTGGACAATACACACATCAAAATAGTTAAATCCTCAACCAAAATAGATTTTCAACCAAGCAGTTGAATTCTCAACCAAGAATACAAATTTTAAAAACAAAAGACAAACTTGCAACTAAGAAATATTTTTTAATCAAGAAAGCAAAAAACAAAATAACCAAATTGTGGAATTTTCAAGCCTGAAAGGGAAATTTTCTATAAAACAGTTGAATTTTAAACCCAAAAATATGGATTTTTAATAAAAATAATTAAATTTTCTACCAAAATAGTTGAATTTTCAACCGCAAAAAGCAAAAAGACGATTTTTCCACAAAACACTTAAATTTGTAACCAGAAGATATGCATTTTAACCGAAAAAGTTGATTTTATACGAAGATAGTTGCATTTTCAACCCAAAAAGACGAGTTTTCAACAAAACAGTTAAATTGTCAGCAAAATAAATAAAAATTTTAACCAAAGAGATGAATTCTCGACCAAAAATATAATAGTAGACTTTTCAACCAAGAAGAATAAACTTTTAACTGAAAACAGTTGGATTTTCCCGAAAATATGAATTTTTAACAAAAAATTTAATTTTCAATAAAACAGTAAAATTCAACCATGGGGATGAATCTTCAACCAAAAATTTTGTTTAAAAAATAATTCATCTTTCAAAAAATTAGTTCAATTTTCAACAAACTAATTAAATTTTCAACCAAAGGAGATGAACTTTGAACCTAAAATATAATAGTTCATTGAAAAAGAATCACCTTTTAACAAAAAAAAGTGAATTTTGAACTAAAAAAGGGGACTTTTGTATCAAAAGATTACTTTTTAATCCTGAAGGACGAATTGTCTATCCAAAAGGACAAATGTTCAACAAAACAGTTGAATTTTCACAAAAAAAAAAAGACGATAAATTTTCAACGAACAATGTACCTAATAGCTGATATTTGAACAAAAAAAGATTTAATTTAAAAACAAGAAACAGTTGAAATCAGCAAAAAAAAATGAATTTTCTACAAAATAGGTGAATCATCAACACTTGAAGGGGGCGCCAAATTGTCTCCAACCTGAGCTAGTTTAGTTTATTTAAATAATAAATTGAAGCACTTATATGCCCTTTAGTCTACATGTTTCAGTTTTTTTTCCGAATTTTTGTGACAATTTATATGTGAATTGTGTACCTTAAAATATTTTGATAATAACACAGGCACACACAAAAAAGTTTGCGAAGCCAGCAATGCGACCTATATAGCATTGTAGTCCATTGACCTAGCATAGTCAAAATCAGCATTGATTAGAATTTTCTGCTTACCAGTTTTTTTTATTCGAGTTTTAATTTTATGTTTGTGTCAAATTATACCAAGTAGGCCACCATAAATCGAAAGTCGTTTTTTTTCGCTGTAAAATTATTTTTTTATAGCCCTTATGTTTGAAAAGATTTCCCCAGATTTTTTTGGCAACCAAAATTTTTTTGTAAAAGTTATTAACAATGTAAATTTAATGTTACAACATCATCAAAATATTTCTCATGAACGGTTAAACGGATTTTTAAGATTCTTAAGTTAAATTTTTGTTTAAGAACGTACATTCCAGAAATGTTCCTTCTAAATATAAAAACAGTGAATTTGTTTAAATAATTACAAATTGTTTATAAACGAATCATATGTAGACACACTTATATGTAGATATACTTTTAGTCAGATTTCTTTAAATATCGTATTCTTTAATTCTTAAATTACCTGTTTAGTGTTTTTTTTTATTCCTTTTACAGGTAAATCTCTTTTGAAAGTCAAATAATTATATCGCGCCCATCTTGTATTTTAATCATCTTACGTGTTTCTACAGCTATAAACAAGCGGATATTACTTAATACATCACATTCTTCATATCATACTACTTATATAAAAATTGCAAATAAGTGTTTCAAGAGAAAAAATACTATTCTTTTAAATAGACTGGCGCACAGCATGCTCTGCGCGCTCGCGCGTCACACTAAAAAATGTGCCTATATTCTGTGAAATAATAGAAACTACTTGGTATTTCTTTTCGCATTTCTCTCCAGGAAAAATATAGAATAACGTGCAACAAAATTTCTTCTTTGGAAAGAAAAAAGTTTAAATTGTTTATAAACAATTGATATTTGTAAAACAAATTCAACGTATATTTGGAAGAAATATTTCTAGAATGCACGTTTTTTAACAAAAATTTTAACATAAGAATCTTCAATATACGTTCAGCCGTTCACGAGAAAGATGTTGCTCATGTTGTAACATTAAATTTTCATTGTTGATAACTTTTGCAACAAAAAAAAAATTTTGCGACCAAAACCTGGGGAAATCTTTTCGAACATCGACTATAAAAAAAATGTATTTTACAACGAAAAAAACAACTTTCGATTTATGGTGGCCTACTTGGGGTAATTTGACAGAAACAAAAAATTCAAACTCGAATAAAAAAAAATGTGTAATTTTGTAAAGATTACGACATTGTTGATCGTTGATCGTACACAGTTGTACCACCGGTCATCGACGTGAATAATTGGGCTCGTGCACAATTGCTTCGTACATAGTTATACCCCTCCCCAGTAAAATGACCGACCAGTAGTCTAATGCGAACGATTCATCATATATTTAAAGGATTGAGACTTTTTATTTGATTTGCATGTAATATTGTAAGTCAAAACTAATAAAAAGGGTTTCTATTAGAAATTTTAAGCCACTAATAATTTAAATTTTGCAGTTATGTGATGCGAATTTCGTCAGTAAGGAAATCTTAAATGTTTATAATATATAATATTTATTTATTCATTTTTTATATATAATATTATATTTGTAATATATATGACCACCTGCGAAGAAAGGGATCTAAGGCGAAATAGACTGATTTTTAGTTTTTTACACCAATCGATAGTTTTTTATTTGCTCTTTCATAATAAAAAATATTATTTCTATGTATGAAAAACTTGAATTGTTATTGAACTGCAAAGTGAGGACCTCTTATGGAGCTCCTGTGCTGGACCGCCTCCTCAATCGTTCCTCCTGTAAAATGAAGCTACCGCGCGTTAGATCCCTTTCTTCGCTGACGGTCTCATATATAATATAAATATTTTACTTACGAGAACTACATATAAAATTACAATCTTTACAAACATCACAGAAAAAAAATTCTATTTTACTTTTTCATTCCTTCGTTTTATTTATGTTCATTTGTTACAACAAGGTGAACCACTATGACGACGCAAATAACATAATAAACCAGCCTCAAACAAAGCTATTTTAGGTGAAAACTCGATAATTATAATTAATTAAACTTTTCAAAATATGTACTAAAATTGTTATTTTTATACTAACAATTCTCTACAGTTCAAATTCGAAGGTTAATTCTATTTTTGCTAATATTTTTTATAAAATGACGGGTCATCCTACATATTAATGTATCTAATAAAATGAGAGAATATTTTGAAATTTTGAAGATAGAATCAAATAATTTCTCATCCTGACTGCATTTAAAAATTATTTCTTATTTTTCAATAAGTTTTAAAAAATTCGTTCTGTGAATTTGGTTCCATTGTTTTTCTGTCGGCACTTAACGATCAAAGAATAATCGCGCTCGCCGAATCATCCTAAGTTTCATATTTATTTTTACCTCAATTCTTATTAAATAAAGAATTTATAAGAAAATATTTTTTTAGTCAATATTAATATACCTAAATACTTTTTCATCACCAAGAAAGATGACATTTCTACCAAAAGATAAATTTTTAAACCAAAAAGACGAATTGTCAACAAAAAAGTTTAATTTTAAACCAAAAAAGATTTTTTAGTCCTGAAAGAAAAAACTTTTTAACTACATTGTTGAATTTTTAAATAAAAGTGACGAATTTTCTACAAAAAACTTGAATTTTCAACTCGAAAATATAAATTTTAAACAAGAAAGTTAAGTTTCATCAAAATAGTTGAATTTTATACCAAAATAGTTGCATTTTCAAGCCACTAAGGCGAATTAAAAAAAAAACAGTGGAATTTTCAAACAAAAAAGGTGACTTTTTGACAAAATATTTCAATTTTCAACAAAATAATAAACTTTTAAAATAAAATAATACAATTTTTGCTAAAAATATATAACATAATTTAATTTTTAATCAAAATCGTTATCAACGCAAAAAGACGAATTTTAAACAAACTGTTAAATTTTCAAACAAATAAAGAATAATGTTTCTTAACCAAAGAGATAAATTTTTAACTTAAAATATAATTGTAGACTTTTAAACCCGAAAAGATAAATTTTTAACGAAAAAGTTCATTTTCAATCAAAGAAGATGAATTTTCTACAAATAAATATGCATTTTCAATTCAAAAGAAGTAATTTTCTAAACAAATAGACGAATGTTTACCAAAACACTTGAATTATCGACAAAAAAAGATAATTTTTTTAAAAAATAGTTGACTTCCCAATAACATAATTAAATTTCCACCAAATAGTACATTTCTTACCAAAACAGATGAATTCCTTATTTATTCAGTTCGAATTTAAGCGAAAACCCGAAAAGAAGAGTAAGTTTCTTGAAAACAGAAGAAAAAGGAGGATTTTTTTTTTTTTAATAAGAAAAAGGGGAATAGAGGAAAAAGTAAAAATTCTGTGTTTATATCCTTCTCTCATTTTATTTTTCTGAATTAAAATTTCCAAATAAGTAATTTTATCTGATGATCAAATCAAAGTTATTTCTAAATGTTTCTATAAGCATCATTGATGTAAGAGAACATTTAAATTGTAAATGTTTTCTAATATTGAGAAATAATTCTGTTCTTAACATTTTGCTGTCGGTAACATAAAAATTACCGATACCGGCAATAAGATTCCTGGAAAAATTAAAAATGATTGAGGTTTTATTACCAAAAAATAATTTTAAGCTTTGAAGATTTCAAAATATTTGGAAAAAGAATATGTTAGATTTTAAGACAACTTTTTTTTAATTTTTGCAGGATTTAACAAAATTGTAGCGAAACTTTGAATTATTCAAAAGATATTTTAAAGTTTTAGAACTTTTGAAAAGATTCAGCAATAATTGAAAATTTTACAAGATTTCAGAATTTTTATTACAGAATGTAGATTTCTGAAGATTTTTAAATAAAGTTTTGTATCTTTTTAACGACTTTGAAAGGTTTAAGATAATAAAATATTTTTATAAAGATTCCAGGAAAAAATTTAGTTGATTTTTTATTCACAAAAAAAAAGATTTTTGGATTCATAACATATTTGAGCCTTTTTGTAAAAAAAAATTACTTTTTGCACAATTTTGACTTGCTAATATTTTGTTTATAAATTTCTTCTCAAAAAATGAAAAATTATTTTTAGAAAATCTTTACAAGTATTTTAAAACATTTGAAATGATTTCCTAAAATTTCGGAAAAGAATATAGAAGATTTTAAAGCAAAATATTTCAATTTTACAAAATAAAATTTTTTTATAAGAAATGCGAATAAGTTTAAGAGATATTGGGAAGTTTTGAAAAGATACAAAAATAATTTTAAACTCAAAAAGATTTTATGAAAATTTAAAACAAAATGTAGATTTGTTAAATTTCGAAATAAAATTGTAAAGTTTTTGAGGATTTTGAAAGGTTTTAAGATAATGAAAATTTTCTCCTTAGATTCCTGAGAATATTTAAAATGATTTAAAAAAAATTAATTTTGAAAAAAGATTTTAAAAGATTTGAAAACATTACAAAACTTTCACAAAATTGTCAAAAATGATTCCGGGGGATTTTAAGACAATTTTACGAATAATTCAAGTAAGTTTAAAAAATGAACTGATTCAAATGTTTCCTAAAATTTTGCAATACCTTGTAAAATGAAAAAAAAATCTTAGAAATTCTTTAGAACAAAGGAACTTAAAAGATAAATAGTTATTCGAAATTTTTCTTTTTTATTAAAAATTATTTTACCCTTCAAACTATAATTTGCCTAACACTTTGCTTCTTTCTTCACAAAAAAATATTTTTTTGTTGAAAATTCAATGATTTTGTTGAAAAATGGTCTTTTTTGTTTGAAAATTAATCTCTTTTGGTAGAAATTTCATATTTTTTATCAAAATTGCAAATATTCGGTTTAAAATAAAAATATTTGTTGGTTGAAGATTCAACTATTTTCTTGGAAGTTTGTATTTCCTGATGAATTCAACTTTTTTTTTTATTTAAAATTAAACCCGATTTTAGTTTGAATATCAAGTATTATATTTTTCGTTGAGAATTAATCTTTTTTGGTTGACAATTCTACTTGATTAAAATTTTAACTGACTTGTTGAAAAATCACTTTTGGTTAAAGATTTATCATTTTAGTTTCGTAGGAAACCCTTATGCAGTCAGCAAAATGGCTGTCCGTCCTTAACCACACCTAGTGCAAAAATCATTAGGTCTACCGACCGATTAGGTCTAACCGTTAAATGCTCATTATAGCGTTGATATGTAAAAACATGATAATTTAGGCCTTTTTATTCAAAAATTCTCAAATTTGGTTCAAAACCAGCATACAGGATCGTAAATTTTCTAAAAAAGCAAAAAAAGAATCTTTATATACTTCCAGGGTCAACGTTAAAAAAATATTCAAAAATTTAACTCAAAACCAACATACGAAATTGAAAATCTTAAATAAAAAAGAAAAATCTTCACCGTACCCGTTCCTACTAGCCACGCGCTTCACGAACTCATTTGTTCGAAAATTAATCTTCTGGGTAGAAAATCCATGTGCTTGGTTGAGAATTGAACTATTAAAAAAAATATATTTATACTTTTTTGGTTAAAAATACAACTGTTTAAAATTTAGTCTTTTTCGGTTGAGAATTAAACTAATTTGTTGAAAATTTGCCTTTTTTGGATGAATTCGACTAAACCTAAGCAATAAAGTTATTCGATTTTTCATTTTTTATTAAAAGTCATTTTTCCCTCTAATCGAAAAACTGAAAAATCCAAAATAACAAAAAAAAAAGAAAACTATAGAACACAACCTCCCAATCCCCTTCCTTCTTTTTTTCTCTCGCATTTTTTATTTGAATGGAGACATTTAACAGTATGCTGTTCAAACCCTTACGAAAATTTATGTCAGGAAAAAAATGACAGGCCTGTCATTTTTCCCTGTAGTTTTTTCGCGACCACTGGAAAACGACAGGCAAAACGACAGAGAAAATGATAAGGAAAAACAACCGCTAAAAATAAAGATAGATAATACCTGTGAAAAAAAATTTGTATAAAATCCTTTCGTATTTTACACTATAATCCATTGTTTCATTCTGTCAGATCCTCAGTAATTCATTGCTTTTGATTATTATGTAATTTTATGGATAGCGAGGAACAGGATGCATTTCGTTCGAGATCGCTAAGTTCTCATTTTCATAAAAGCCCACGATTTCACGTCAAAGAACGGTTAATTAATTCTCCAGCAGAAAGTTTGTCTTAATGTCATGTTAAAAATCACAGCACAGAAAATCAATGCTCGAGTAATCGACCAACAAACACAAAGAAGCCGTCAAGTGTCTTGGCTCTTGGAGCAAGCAACAATTGACACTAACGCGAATTGTGGAGAATTAGTTAAGTGTTCTTCGACGTAAAATCGTAGGCTTTTATGAAAATTAGGACTTAGCGATCTCGAACGAAATGCATCGTGTTCCTTGCCTGCCATAAAATTGCATATAATAATAATAGTCATTTTTCCTCCTGATATAAATTTTCGTAAGGGAAGAAAGGGATTCGGACGAGGAAGTGTTCTGTACGCCGAAACGTGAATAAAAAGGAGAGGGCAGTACAAGAAATCGGTAGAAAGGGCGGAGAGAGGAAGTAGTGAAGATAAAGTGGAAAAAGGGTCCACCGCAAAAAATCAGAAAATGTACAAAACACCACCGTAAAAAGACCAAACTAAAGAGAGGGAGGAAAACAAGAGGAAAGACGAAGACAAAGTTAAACAGAGAGGGACAATAGAAGTAGGAAATTTACAGTTGGATAAAATGCGTAAAATGATGATAGAAGTAATACAGTTGTACGAAAAAAGCTAGAAGAATGCAGGAAAAAAGAGGAGAGAAAATAAAACAAGAAATTATTAAAGAAATGTCCGAGCTTAAGAAAGAAATGCGGAAATGGGAAGAAGTTAGGGAAAATTTGGAGAAAAGGATGCAGACTCTAGAAAAAAGATTAGAAAATCAGGAAGAGCCCAAAAAGATAGCACAGTTGGAAGTTAGGATACAAAAAAAAGAAAGCTCTAAACGGGAGCTTAGAGGTGTGGAGAGTGGGAATGAGAAGAAAGAAAGTCGGAAAAGAATAGAACAAAGAAAGGAAAGAGAGAGAAGAAAGAAAAAGAAACACAGTGATCAAGGTTCTAAGATTAGAGGGGAAGGAGTGGAAGAAGTACGAAAAGGGATTGATGCTAAAGTAGAGGTAGAGAAAGTGCGAAGTGTAGAAAGGGTAAAGCGAAGAGGAGGGAAAATAATACTGGTGAAACTAAAGAAATGTGAACATAAGAGGGAAGTGATGTTGAAGAAGACGGTGTTATATGGAAGCTCGGAGAGAATATAGGGTGATTTGGCATGGATTAAAAAGAAAGATGCAGTATGAGTTAAGGCAAATAGCGGAAGAGGAAAGAATGAAGGGAAATAGAATGTGGGTTAAGTATGGCAGAATATAGATAAAAGGTGTGTGGTGGGATTGGGACAAGAAAAGGAAAGAGAAAGTAAGATTTAAGGTGCAGAGAAACTAGGAGAGAAGAGAACGGGAGATAGGAAAACAAGAAATAGTAAGAAACAAAAAGAGACGAGGAATGAAAGTAAGGAAGAATGGAGAATATGTTACTGGAATATATCAGGATTAGAGAGAAAGGATAGGAAGTTTATAAGCCATTATAGCGCAATGGGATGCAGTAGTAATGATGGAGACATGGCTAGATAAAAAGGGATGGGGAAGAGTAAGGAGATGGTTACCAAGAGGTTCCAAGTGAAGAGTTCAAAATGCAAAGAGGAAGAATAAAAAGGCAGAGCAATAGGTGGTATGGCGATAAGAGTAAGGAACAAATGTATAAAAGAGAAGGATAAAAAAAAGAAAGAACAAAAAAGAAGGATTAATAGTAGAAGAGGTAAAGATGGGGGGAGAGAAGTAGAAGATAGTGAGGGTTCATGTGAACAGTGATATGCAAGAGAAATCAGAGGAGATGCAGGAAATGATGAAAGAAAATAAAGAAGAGATTAGGCTTATAATGAGGGGAAATTTCAATACGAGAACAGGAGATAGAGAAGGGAAAGAATGGAGAGGAAAGCGAGAAAGAAAATCCAAAGACACTGAATGTGACGAAAATAAAATTGTCAAAGAGCTTGACGGAATTATGATAATTTATCTTAAACGGAACTATAAATTGAAATGAGAATGGGGAATATACACGCTCAGGAGGAGAAAGGGGAACAGTGATTGAATATGTAAAAGTGGAAGATGAGGTAAAAGAAAAGTTAAAGAAATTAGAGGTAGGAGATTATATATATATATATATATATATATATATATATATGTAGATCACTTTCCTATAATAGTGATATAAGAGAGAGAAAAAAGTAAAAACAATACGGATAAAAAGGAAGGAAAGGTAAAAAGATCAGGAAGAGGGAATTGGTTAATAGGAGGAAAAAAAAAAGTTTAAAGAAAAGGTCAGAAATATTAAAATCTGAGAGGGAAATGTAGACGAGGAGCTGGAAATAGTGATAGGAGAAATAAAAACAGATTTGGAGTGCACGAGCAAAAAAGAAGTTTGTGAAAGAGGAAATCAAGGTGGATGGGATGAAGAATATAAAGAGAAAAAGAAGGAGGTCAGAAAGGAATTAAGAAAATGTAGAAAAGGGAAAAGTTGTGAAAAAGAATATAGGAGAAAAAAGAATGAGTATACTGAGTTCTGTGAACAAAAGAAAGAGAATGAAAACAAAAGGTTTGAGGAAGAGGCGGAGAAGGTAAGGACGGAAGAAGAGGTTTGGAAAGTAGTAAATAGAGAGAAAAAGAAAGAAAAGAGTACACCAGGATATTGAAATGGTAGAATGGAAAAAATATATTATGGATTTGCTGGAAAGCTTAGAGAGAAAAGTTAGAAAAGGAGGAAAATATGGTAGAGAAAGAGATGAGGAAGATGACATAACAAGGAAAGAAATAGCCAACGTGTTATAAATAA
>JAUELO010000342.1:2539743-2550327 GCA_032357855.1 Amphibolips quercusostensackenii
CTTTGTAAAATCTTTGTGAAATTTCGGATATATATTTATATTTTTAAATCTTTGAAATCTTTTAAAATATCTTTGTGAAATCTTTTTGCAAAATCTTTTGAAATCTCTTCAATCTTTACGAAATCTTTGTGAAATCTTTCTGACATCTTTGTAATCTTGAAATTGGTTTTACACTCAAAAGTCGAGTGGTCAAACCTAGCGCTATTTCTACAAGTAAAAAAGAACAGTCATCTTAGGCACAGAGTCAATATACATTTATTTACAGACTTTCTTTGAAAACTCTCATTCACATCAGTACAAAATCTTGAATTTGTTTAAAAACCAACCAAAATATCTTCATCTAAACAGTATTGTCCTAATTCTCCGGACCGGAATAATTTAATAAAATGTTCTGCAGCATGCGCATAATTTGGTTTCGTCATTAACTGACCATCAAAGTTCTTAATTTTCAATTTAATCCCTAAATTAATTGCTACCCTTCCAAGAACTTCAATCACATTATCACTCGGTTCAGGTAATCCTAATTTCTCTACGTACTCAAATCTCCCTTGTTTATTCAGCCAAAAAAGTAAGTAATCCACCATTTTTTCTTGGCCTACTAAATGATCGAGTAAACATCCTACTAAAGACAATTTCATTCCACCGTGAACATCTCTAATTTCTGGGGAAAGAATTCCTGGAGTATCAAGAAGATAAACATTCTCGGCAATTTTCACTCTTGTACTAACTGCTCGAGTAATTCCAGCAACTGCGCCAACCCTTGCAGCATTTGCTTTTCCAAGATGTTTGTTTCTCAATCGATTAATTAAAGAAGATTTCCCGACATTAGGAACACCAATAACCATTATGGAAAATTCATTCTCATTTTCGCGATTAAAGCGATTCGAGTCTTTTATAAGCTTTTTTGTTAACGGCAAGATGCTTTTCATTCCGCTACAGGTTTGGTCTTTGAAATTAGTCAAGATAACATTTTTTACGCCATCCCGATTCAAGCGCTCAATGGCTGAATTCATGTATTTCATGTCTGTTAAATCTTTTTTGTTTAAAACGAAAAGGTGAGGTTTTATACCGCCAAGGGTGCTTTTTAATTCCATGCAACGTCCGGATAAGGGGACTCTTGCGTCATGTACTTCTATTATGAGATCGACGTTTTTCAGATTCTGCTGCATTTTCTTCAGACTTTTGCCCATGTGACCTGGAAACCATTGCAAGAAATCTTTTCTCTCGGTTTGGAAAGTTTGACGAAACGCGGAAGTAGCTTTGCTTCCAACTGAAGTTGCCATTCTGAAGTCGATGAGCTCGATGGGTAACTGCAAAAAAAGATTATAAAAATTACAGAGAAAAAATTCTGCAAAAAAAACTAGCCATAATTGGTCGAAGACCTTTTTGGAAATTTCTTCTAGTTTCATGAAGTACAAAATAAATTAGTGTCAGTAAAATTCACCGAAAGATATCTTTCCATTTTGTGCGGGGTCCTTTGGAACTAATTCAAAAATTTTAATGCGGATTTTTGTATGCATTAGAAACGTTTAATATTTGAATTCTTAAGCGAATCCTTAGAAATAATTTAAAATTACTGGAAAATTAGTTGCTTTTTTAAATTACTGATGAAGGTTAAGCAAAAATCTAAATAAAACGAAATGTTTGCGTGTACCGAAAAAAAATCCGGCTATTTGTGCCGCAAATTCTATTTAAAGACTACCTTCACCCACTCCCTGGAATTCATTCCGAAAAAACAGCTATTCGTACCGAAATTTTGTACACGCACAGCCACGGCATAAATAAAAATTGAAATTGCCGAAATGTCGTATAAAAACATATGTAGGGTTAGGTCAACTCTTTCGTCACTTAAATAAAATTGTGCTAAATAATTCAAATTTTAAGCATATACTACAAGAATAAATCACCATAAAAACTATTATGTATACAAAATAACTATATTCGGCAATAAAAAATGACATCTGCCGGTACGAACCTTTTTATATTGTGGTCGTCTTCATGCACGAACAGTTTTCAGATATCAGACTTATGACTTATAATTATGATAATTACATACAAAAAACCTGTTAATGTTTTTGTATTTCGATTAAATATTTATGCATTCAATCTGAATAAATGGAAGATCAAGAATTATGGAATTTGCTGCAGAAATAATGTAAAGACCCAAATTATTTTTCCATAACTTATTTTAATTTAAAACATGGAAGCTTTGAAATATTTCAAAAGTTGCATGAAATATAATCGACAATATCGACAATATCAAAGATTCTCTGGCAATATACATGGAACTATAAAATATCCATGGAAATATACCGTATATTTCACTAAGATTTCTTGCAGTTTCGCGAAATTTTACATCTCCAGGTTAGGTTGGGTTAGGTTGAGTTGAGCTGTCAGCTGATACGATTTGATTAGCTGACTTGTTTACTGTTTGTCCTTAACTCATTTTAAAGTGTCAACAATTGTCAACCTAACTCGTGAAACTGCAACACAGTGATTTCCAGCTTCCACTCGTGTTATGAAGTATGAGACCCAGAACAGAGTCAAAATTAGGTAATCGGATTCCAATTTAAAATAACAGTTCTCTGGAATGCAAAATGTTGCACGAAATATTATTATCACTTTGGGGATGTTCTACTAGTGTTGCACAGATTATTGACGCCGACGTAAGTTTTCAATCTAAAAATGTATTACTTATTTTCTTCGAAGTTTCGGAAGATATACAAAAAAAAACTTTATAAAATCACGTGCAAAATCTAACCTATAAATTACACGTTATGTAATTTATTTATTTTTATTGTATATTTTTTTTAATTAATTTTTTTTAATTAATTTTTTTTAATTGAGTAAACCCGAAATTCAATCTCTTCTGCGAAGATTTTTCACTTGCAAATTTGCGATCTATTGACTGATCAAGAAATGTTGCTTTATTTAACGAAACAATTAAATGTAAAATTGTTCAAAAGCGATATTTCTAAGTGACAAAAAAATGAGGGACAACAAATGCATTTCAGATTGAAGATACAAAAAAAAGTTTTCATCCAGGAGAAGGAGCATTGATAAAAAAGATTCTAGACATAGTCAAAGAATGCAACAAGATAAGAAAATTTATCAAACGCTACTCGTCTGTTGATGCACCGAGACGAAACAATAATGGTAGTAATCCATCAAATCAATTTCCAAAATCTACAGCATAAATAATCTTTGATTCAATTCTAAAATAGCTCTTTTTATTATTTTTTTTCATATTTGACAATTTACGAGGATTTAAAAAATGTGTTAATCCATAATTGAACAATAATCAGCATTTTTTCATAACCTAGAATCTGAACCAGTCCATGGATTATATTTAAGAGCCCTTTGCAATGGAATGGATGATGCTCTGGAGCCATTTCGAGAAGAAATCATCGATATGGAGCAAATTGTATTAAATGATTCTCACACTCCAGTTTCGATGATTCTTTGTCGCTTGCAAAAGTATCTCTCCTTGTTTTATGTATTTAATGCGATAATTTCTGAGGTAACATATTTTCTTCCTGATTTACAAAAAAAAAATCCGTCCTAATTTATTCATTCTGCATTAGATTATAAGTAATCAAAAATACACTTTAGATTCAAACTCGGAAACTTTATGGTTGTAAATTACTGCAGTGTGTGCACCAACATTCGAATACAGGTGTACCTGAAGTAAAAATAGCCCTTGAAAAGTGAGTGAAAATTTTAACGACCAAATTTATTTCAAATCGCGCAGACTGTGCAGTATGCATGCTAAAATCACAGAATCAAAGTGTTACATCTGTTGACTAAGTTATAAGTATTAGAATTTTTAAAGTTCATGACGCAGTTTATAAAAAAATTGTAGAAATTTTTATTGAAAGTTTGGCAGTATGTAAACCAATGTAGATATTTTTCTTTTTCTTCTTTATTGTGATAGATCTTTTTCTTCAACCCGGGAATTTTATTTCAAATCAGTATTTTTTTTCTCTAATCGCAAAAACTACTTTTTTCACTTTTATCTTCTTTTTCTTGTTTAGTCGAGAATCAGAAAGAGCAAACTCTCATTTCTTCACGTATCGTATATGATACCATCAAAGTTTTTCGATGATTGCTTAAGTTCTTTTATTGGTAATTATATAAAAGTTAACATTTTTTCTCTGGAATATGTTGAAAACTATCAGAAGTCTGTGCAAGATGAGCCAGCACTACATTTTTTTACAATTTCGATAACTTTCAACCAATTTAAGAGAAAAAATGTTCACTTTTATATAATTACCTCTAAAATATCGTAATAAGCAATCATCGATAAACAGGTGGTGGCATACTCATGATCAGCAATTTGATGTCGTTTAATATTTATCACTTCAGTCTGTGATTAAGAATAAATTTGGCACGTGTAAATAAATGATTGTTTTCTTTACGACATAAATTTTTTATATTTATATATAGTGGTAAAATTTCCATTTGTATACGTTGGTTTGGAAAAAATGTGGTCGGGAAAACCCCGGGAATTTCAAATTTCCTTATCACTGACACCCTGAAATTGTCCATAAAGAGCCGAGTTGTTCTACTCGAATACTTAAAGAAAAAAGTCTGTTAGCACTTTTCTCTATCTTGCATTTTGTTCTCTCGAAATCTACGCTAAAATATGAATAAAGTCGGCTATAATTGTATTTTTCTCAAAACAATAAAATTTTCAAACATTTTTTCAACTTGTTTACTTACAAATTAAATTTTGTTTGCAAAATTGTTGAGACTTTTTTTACAAGCTTTCGAACGGAACAACTTTTTTTATGATTTTATTTCTCATTTTTTTTACAGGGTAGAAAAAATATTTGTTTAAATACTGCAACATTTCAAAATAAAAATTCAGCAAATTTTTGAATAAACTTTGTCACTAACTTTAAAAGTTCGAATGCTCATAAATTTTTCTTGACAGAAAAGATTTTATGACTTCAGTATGCACAGCCTGTCCGATGTTTTCCTTACCGGCATTTCTGCTCAACAACTCACGTCCACACGAAATGCGATATCGATCTGAAAATTTGTAAAAATAAAGTAAAGGGACTAAGGAACGTTTATTTACTAATAATTGTCTACAATTACATAAAATAAAATTTCTCCACACATTTTTTTTTAATTTATTTATAAGCGTCACATGCCCTTAAATAATTTTGTTTGTAACTCGAAAAATGTTGGATCATAAAAACGTTCCTTGGTATTTTTCACTTAAATTCACAATCTTTCAATTTGATATTTTAATTCGTGTGGATATAAGTTATTACGACAAAATGTCGGTCAAGTAAGAATCAGGTAAGTATAAAGTGACCTCAAGAAAAATAATAATTTGAACAGAATAAAGCCCATATAATTTGAATTCAATATTTCAGAATAACACGTTGTATCCATGTTGTTTTCTACAAACATCTTATTAGTTGGCTTTTATATGGACATTTAGAAGACGTCCACAAAGAGTTTTTTATTCAAAAAAGGGTAGATGATGCAGCCGATCTTGGTATTTCAGTCGATGGGACAGTTTCTAGTGTTTCCGAAATAAAATGCACGAGTATGTGGAGCTATGATTTGCAAATAGACATACTTCCTTCTTATATAAGATTGTCCTTGGCTTCTAAAATTTTGGCAATCGGTCAAACTATTATTATGTTTGGGAATGATCCACGACAGAAAAAAGGTGTGAAAACAAAAATAGTTTTTAATTAATTATTTCCTAATATTCTGTGATCTCTCAAATTACACTATTTTTCTGATTTTTTCAAAGTCATCATCTACGTGACTTCGTATTTCCCCTCTTTTTAGTTCAGGATTGCAAATCAAATCTCAGGAAAAAGTGTCTCGTTTACAACCATTTTTTACCGGAGAGTGTAGTGAAAAAAATTAATTTGAAGCTTTCGAAGCTGAAAGAATTTTTAATGAACTATTCAATACTAAACTGCATAATCAGTTTTCAGTATTGAGCAAAATGGAAATTTTTTAAATTAAAATGTTTGAAATTGAATGATCTTAAAATGCAACAATGAAAAATAAAGAGATTTAAAAATTAGCATTTTCATATTTAAGCTGTAAAAGTTCAACAGTAAAGTAATAAATTATAAATCCCAGACCTTAATTTAGTTAGTTTGTTTTAATGTGTTAGATGCACAGATTCGAAGCTCTGTTCTGGTGTTGTGTAATTGTATGTGTGTGTATGTGTTCATTACTCGAAAATCGGCCAGCAATCTCCTAGCGTGAGTCCCCCGTAGTGGCCCTCAGGCGCAAGGAGATCGCTGACTTATTGTTCGAGTCTTCTCAAAATCGACTAGTTACCTCTAAGGCTAATCCCCTCGACATGGGGCCTACATCGCGGTATGTAACCAGCCTCTTCTGAGTGGGCCTACAGTTTAAGGTGGGTTCCGAACCACCAAAGCCCCGGTAGAAGTACATAGAATCCCAGACCTTAAAAATTTAACCATTTAAAATCAAGATTCAAGACTGTTAAAGACTGCTCAATTTTAAAATTGAGACCTTTCTAATTTGAAAATTCCAAACCCAAAGCTTCCAAAATCCCAACAAAATTTTATTAGAAACGTAGAAATTAGTAAAATTATAATTTAATGTGCAAAATAAAATAATTTAATAAATAACTAAAGAAATAACTTCGTTTAAAACTGGACGATTTTTAAATTCGAATTTGGAAATTAAAGCATTTCATCTCTTTCAATTTTATAAAACTCTTCCAATTTTAATTGCAAAATTAAAACTTAGGAAATGAAACAATCAAAATAGTGTCCTTTAAAATTTTAAATTTAGCAGTTCAGCACTCTGAAATGTTAATCATTAAAATTTGTTGTTGTATGGAGATCATTCACTAGTAAACAAATTGCTCTATTTATTGAGGCTTCCAATTTGAAATAGTTCATTTAGAACTATTTTAATTTAAAATGGTTTAATTTTTAACATATCAGTTATTCTTAGTCTTCCACAAATTACATGTATAGATAGAAGACGGAAAATCAGAAGTTATTCAATTTTAATCATTTAAAAGTGACTGTCTTGTATTACGGAATTTTTCGTAAAACAAACTGACATTAGGAATTTTTAATTTCCTAATTTGAAAATAAACAATCAAAAATTAAGAATTAAACATTAGAGCATAAAAAATTAATTTAGATTTGACAACGGGTTCATCACTCTTGAAAACTGGTGTACAAGTCTTTGTGATATATTTTGAAATCTTTGTGAAATATTTATGAAATTTTTGTGAAATCTCAGTCTTTGTAAAAATTTTTTTAATCTTTTAAAATCTTTGAAATCTTAAATTCTGGTTCACACTCAAAAGTCGAGTGGTTAACCCCTCGAAACTTAATGTCTTTAAAAGTAAAACAATAATTATTTCCCCATTTCACGGTACAGCGGCTACCCTGTAGCAAACGCAAAATATAAAACATATTATTTTTATTTACATTTATGATTAGAAAATTAATAATATTAATGAAAACATTTAAATCCGAAAAACTGTTTTAATTTGTTAATAATCCTCAAATATAAACTTCAATAGAATTTAGCACTGAAGTTAAACTAGAGAATTCCGTTTGGGGCGAGAAAGAATACGAGCACTTTGAAAAACTCCAGAGTTTGCAGATGGAGACAAAATTCAACGTCGTGGAATTTGAGAAAACAGTCGATAATTTAAAACGATGTGTTACTGAGCATTTATGGCTTGTAACAGTGGAGGAAGCACAATTGATGCAACAGCTGAAATTGATAAAAGACTTTTACCTCATGGGACGTGGCGATTTGTTTTTGGAATTTATCAGGCTCACGACACACATTTTGAATAAAACGCCCACAAGCCACACGTCGAGAGATATTAATTTCGCTTTTCAGACAGCGTTGAGAAAATTGCATTCCAGCGATGAAAGCGCTGTAGACAGTTTTACTTTCTCAGTAACGATTCCTCCAACTGAAAGTGGTGCAGATGCTGTAGGAAGTGACGCAAAATCTGCAGATAATTTTGAAAAAGAACGAGAAGATCCTATCGGTAAGAAGGAATTTTTAATATATTTGTATTCTTAAAACAAATTCGTTCCTTAAAAATTTATATTGATCGATCATGACCGTATTATATGTTTTTTTCTAGAAAAACGAGGGTGGGGCTTAATCGTTTTGCAGTACAAAGTTGTTTGGCCTTTGCATTTGCTCTTTAGTCCAGCAACTTTGAAGGATTACAATAGTTTGTTTCGATTTCTTCTGAGGGTGAAGAAAACGCAAATAAATTTATGGAATCTTTGGCGGGAGCATACACGTTCCAAAAATATGTAATTATAAAAAATATCCATATGTAGAAGACTTTGAATTCAGACCTGGGTTAATCTTATAACTGTGAAAATCTCAGATCAATTTTCGAGCTATTGAGTTAAAATACTTTTAATTATTTGCTTGAATGTTTTCAAACTTGCCATTTTTTAATTAGCAGACTTCATAAAAAATTGTAAAATAATATTAGCTTTTTAAGAAAATATTAGACGTGTGCATTTTGTAGGATCAAATATGGTATTTTCGATTCAATGTGCGCTTATTTTCGAATCGGTTTATTCGATTCGTTCGACCCGTCGATCGAATGTCAAAAAACTGACATTCAATACTACCTTCGAATCGGTTTTTCGATTCGATTGGCCCGTGCGTCGGAAAGTCCGGTATTTGATGTACCTTCAATTGAAACGGTTTTTTACTTTTTTACTTTCTTTTAATTTAGTGACATATTCCATCAATAAACTGAAACAAGTCGTTAGTTTCTATGAAAAAATTAATCAAAAATCAAAATGTAAAATGAGATTGAAGGATCATGAAACTTAATTTCTCTTGAATTGAATAACTTTTTCAATTCAAACAAATTTTAGTATGTCTACAGAATAAAGATTTTTCAAATCTTGAATGAATATGCTCCGAATTCTTGCACCTATTAATATCACAAGTGGCTGAAGCCTAATAAAACAAAAGTTCTATCGATAACTGATCAATATTTCTTTTATATTCATTTGTAGTTTTGTATTCTATTTTTTGAGAAGATACAAATTTTGATCATATACTCTGTACATCTGAATTAATAAATGCGTATTCATAAAAGAGTGTAAAATTAAAAGTAACAGTAAACTTGTTACTTAGTCAGGTAGAAATTTTCTACGAAAGTAAATTAATAACAATTCCAATGAAATTTTTTTTACTAATGTCCAGTAGAAATACTTAAAAAATCAATTATAATGACTTGCACTATTTGATTAGTTAATTCCTACTCATTCAGATTTAGGGAGTGTATAATATTTATTGCAGGAATTTCAATTCTTCGTACATATCTGAGACATTCAAGCGATAAAGGCGTTCTGAAATTTGAAAAGAAAACCAATGACAAATTTTTACCAAATTAAAATATATACTTAAATTTAAAGTGCTAGAAAATATAATGAATAATAATTACAAATTAAAATAAATCGAAGTGTCTCGTCGTCCCGAAATTCAGGATGCCTAGTACAATACTTCTCATAAGCTTAGCGAGTCGTCCCGAAGTTTCGGGATGACTAATCCATCCCCTTTTTCAACTCCTCCAATATTTCGGGATGACTAGACACAGCCAAAATAAATATTAAAATATCTACATCGGCTATCGTGGAATTTTAATTTTAATCGGCGACTTGTTTAATATAGATGTTTAGAATATTTATAGTTTATTATCACGACATTTTGAACATCTTTTTAAAATAGGTTATTTTGAAGATTTGCAATTGAAAACTCTACAAAAATTCTTAAATTTTGCTGATTTTGAAGAGGAAAAGTAAAGACTTTTTAATTCTAAATTTGCAAATTAAAAAAATTGTAAATTTAAGTCATCAAAATTACATAATTTTCCACTCTGAAACTTAAAACTTGAATTTTAAAGATTTCAACTTTCTACAATTTTGAAGTTACATTTGAAAATTATTGAATTTAGAACATATAGAATTCCAAATTATTCAATATTCAATATGTACATTTTAAAGGTATGCAATTTTGAACGTTTGTTTTAATAGTTCAATTTTGAATATTTAAAATTAAAAATTCTTTAACTGTAACAGTTTTTAAGATTTATAATTGAAGATTCATTAATTTGAAAGGTTTACATTTTTAAATAATGTAACTTATAATGTTTTGTTTTTTAAATGCGTAGTTTAAGTTTTAAAATTGACATTTGAAAACTCTTCAAGTTGAAATATTTTCATTCTGAGGACTCTTCCAACATTTAACGTGTGAAATAAACAATAATATAATTTTGAGAGTTTTTACATTCTCATTCTAATGAGAAGGTATTAGTTTTATGTAAAATTTGGCTTTGTGGGTTTTCATCAAATCTCCACGTTTTGAGAACCCCTGAATCAGAAAAAACGATTTTTACGAAGGTGTCTGTAATCTGTAGTATCACGTAGGCACGATAACTTTCGAAAGATTGATCAGATTGGATTGTGCTTTGGCACACTTTTTTAAGGCCTAAAAATAAAAAACGAGCTCGTTAACTAGCTATTTTGGATAAAAAATCAAAAATTTAGAGTATTTTCAAAA
>JAUELO010000342.1:2679208-2690214 GCA_032357855.1 Amphibolips quercusostensackenii
CACCTTACTATGGAATGTTACGAAGATATGTCTGTGAAAACTAGTAGTTTTTTATATTTCTTTTTTAGAAAATAAAAAATTTTGCACACAATGAGTATGGTAAACAGGGGTATTACCGACACCTTTCTAAGTAAACAACACTGTGCAATGAAAATACTTTTATTAAAATTACGGGGATTTAACATAGATACTTGTACATACATATATATTCTGCTATCCATGTAATTTTTATTTCAATATTTATTTAGTACAAAATTACTGAATTTCTATTCATTAAATAATATTTTTGTCGACACCTACAGAAGGACTTGTTGACACTGTAAAAATTAGAGATGTCGTTAATTTGAAAGTCCTCTGAAAGTTAGAAGAAAAGGTATATCTTGTCTTGCAGTACTTTCAGATGTTAGATAATTATGTTTAGCAATATAATTAAATAATTATTATTCTTAAATTCAATTAGATTTAATATATTTGTAATATTCTTATCGTACATTCGAAACCAGTGAACGACACCCAACCGAAGGAAGTTTTTAGGGAATTACATGCACTTCTCTTTGAGATCAATGTTGTTATGATTGCTGTTTGCTTTTTTTATTCCTAGGACACCACAATCTAAGGATCTTTAATGTTCAATATCTTTTTAATTGATTTTTGATGCCCGAACCTCAAAAATCAATCACAGACACCTCAGATGAATTTAGAAAATTCGTGAACTGAGCAAATAAGCATAACCACACAATGTCAAAGGTATTCTCTTTCGACATACACTGCAAATATGGTGTCGTTCACTAAATTTGAATAAATTATTTTAAAATAATAAAATTTTTTCAAAAAATAGTTACATTGCTGGGTACTGCTCAAAAACAAAAAAAAAATCTGCCCTTTCACATGAATTCATCACATCGTCGCCAAACAATAAACACATATTTATATTCTTTTTCTAAAAAGTTTTTCTCAAGGTGTCGGTAATACCTCTGTTTACCGTAAGGCCTAGCTACAATTTCCTAAGAAAGAAGTCTACGACTGCAAAATACAGGTTTTCATAATAATTCTTATAAGTATCAAATCACATTTTATTTTTTTTTTAAATATGCATATAACCCTAAATGAACCACTACTAACTACATTACGCCAAAGTCCTTTCTACGAAAAATAAATTCCTTAAGCTTAAAGTGTGATTCTCTAGAGAAATACGAAAATTGAGGTTTATTATTATAGCTTTCTACAAAAATATTATTCATAGTCAAAAATGCATGAAGAAATCGTAGACATTTTTGTACAAATTCATAGAATTTATTTCTACAAGGGAATGTAAAGAAATTTTCAATTTTTATTGAAACGTTCCTAGAGTTTTTTCATCCTTTTTTTCAGAGAGGGAAATAGCTGGCAAGATAACGTTGAAGCACTTGTACGAGATCGCGAAAATAAAATCCCAAGATCCTCCTCTGGCGCTGATGAGTTTGCAACAAATCACTCAAATGATGGTTGGGATAGCTGACACCTGCGGAATTCAAATAGTACGAGAATTGGATGCAAATGAGTATGAAGAATTTCTAAAGGAACGAGCAATCATAGTGGCTCAACAAAAAGAAGACTTAAAAGCAGCGAAAGAGGCAAAATTGCTAAGAACTGCGTAGATTATTGGTAGTTAAATTCCTTAGAAAAACTAGGTTGTAATATAAATTGTAAATAGACAACACTTTCGATTTATTACTTTTCAAACCCTATTCCAGACAGTTGTAACAGTCTTTCAATAGAGGTACAAAAATACTTAAGCTACCAAAATCTCAAAACAAAAAGTAGAACCATAGATTATATAACAAATCAAAAAAATTTACAGTGCTTTGGATAACGCGGAGCTGTATATTTAAAATCTGAAAATATTACATTATGAAAAAAAATGACCTAAAAAATAGGAAAAGAAAGTTTTAAAAAACCATAAATTTCATTTCAACCATTTATTATATCTCTGAACTCTTAAAAGGATGTATAACTATCAGTTTTTTATTTTTCACACATTCACACTTCGTCAATTATCACACCAGAAGAAATCATTAAACCGGTTTCAAATATTTATTCGTATTCATAAAACTTAACTACATTTTCGAACTTTGCTTTTCAAATTTTTTTATCAATATTGCTACTTTTCAAAATATTTTAAAGTTTTATTTAAAAAAAAAGAATGTTGAAAAGCAACAGGAAATTTAAATTAATCAGTCTAGTCAATGATAAAATATTCAGTCTTTTTTGTTTAAATTGATCAGTGAATTTTTCCTTACTTTTGTGAATCTTTACAACAGAATTATATTAATGTATGCTAATTTGTGAGTTTTTCATTCTGTCTTTTGTAAGATAAATGCTTTCACTTTGAATATTTCCTGTTCAAAACCCAAACCCAAAGAAATTTTTACAAAAAAACATCCCACGATGTCCCTCGCAGCAGTCAAAAAGATCCATGGAAGTCCCACGCTGCCGTCGTACAAAAATCCCATGAAGTCCCACGATGCCGTCTCACATAAATCCCGCGAAGTCCCACGCCGCCGTCACACAAAATCCGCCTATTCATTCAAATATTTAGTCCTTGCTTTTGAAGCCAAATTTTCCTCATTGGTAGCATCGATTTCTAGTAACTAATAAGTTTATATCCCGCGTTTTGTACTAGTTTGCACAAATATTGAAGAAATTCAAGGCTCAAGCATGAATTCTTCAACATATGGTTCATAACGGTATTAATTCTTAAGTCGCATGATACTAGCTTTCAAAATAAATTTGCTTGTTTACTTATTTCTGAAAGCATAAGAAAATCTGTATAGCCGCAGCTTGGAAAAGTAGAATTAAAAAATTTTGAGCCGAAGATTTCAATCCTAGAATCTAAGGATTTCACAAACACTGACTTTCTTACGTTTTTAAACAAAATAGTAAATAAGACTTTCACAGTAAAAAGTTGTAAGACAAATCGAAATGCAATCGCGTTCCAAAACACGTTGAAATTGATGTGGAAGCAATAATCCTGACACGCGAATTGAAGTAGAGCAAAGAATATTAAGTTCTTTAAATCATGAAAAAAAAACTCAAAATTATATCAAGCTATAAGTTTTCTGATCTAAAGTGAGCTGAACATTTTCACAATGAAATATTGGTTGACCCAAAACTGAATTCCGATTTTTAAAAAAAGTAAACTAGTCTTTTTGCATACATCTAATCATCATTAAGAATTTTCTAAATCGACTATCATAATTGCTTTTTTGCAGAATTGGTAGACACATTTATAAATCATATCTCAAAAACTCCGATATTCTACAAAAGTTCTATTACTAACTCGATCACTTTAGAAAATGTTTGATATTGTGTTCTTTTATACCAATTTTCGCACATTCAACATTGTTTCAGTCTTCTACTGTCTACACTTCACGAGCACTTTCAAATAATTTACAAATTGGTCTTTTAAAATAAAACTAGATTCGTAGATAAACTCGCCTTCATAAGTTATTTCGTATTAAAATTTCAAACCCCACACTAGAACAAATTTAAATATCTGATCTGTATCATGCTGCTCGATGCAGCAGAAAGTTAATTTTTCGAGTACGAGTTGAAATATTGGCATTTTCTTTCTAATATTATATGTAAAAATCTAAACTTCCGAGCATAGTTTATGAAATTATTTTTTAACTTGCTGATGTGTTTTTGCTATCTATAGGTGCCGTCCCAACATTTTTAGCCTGAGGTAGCTGTTGAATCCCACGATGTCCCCCGAAGACTTCATAAAGAATCTCCTTCCCCCGATGTCCCGCGTAGAGCATAGTTATCCCATGATGCCCTCGCGTCTAATCTTCTTTCTTCGTCATGCCACAGTCTGGATCCTCTTCTGCGCCGCAGTCACCTGAAACCCCCCTAAAAGTCCTTATTTCTTTTTCTTTTTTTCTATTTTTTTGGGATTGTCTTTTTTTTGTTTTTGCTATCATTTTTTTAATTATTCAATTTTTTTACTTGTTTTGCATATTTTTTGTTCTTTTTTACTTTTGACTTTTTTAAATAATTTTTTGAATTAAATTTTTTTTTTTTTAATAATCAAATCCCTCTGCAAATGTCTTTCATTTTGTAGTAAAATGAATACGATGATTCGCGCCTACGTAGAATGTCGTGTAGAGAAGGAGCATCAGAAGTCGAAAGTTTTCCCCGCAAGAACCGCTCCCGACGTCAAATCGCGTAGTATCTTAACACCCGCCGACATATCGAAGAAAAACTTCTGCAACGAAAAGGAGCACCAAACATTGCATTTCAATTGTATTTTGAAAGGAAAAAAAAATTTATGTTTGCATATCAAGTGCTACACACCTTTTAAAAATGGGAACAAACGCTGTTTTGCTGGAACTCTGCTTCATTCTGAAAAGTGGGATGAGAAACACCAAGAGCTGCCTGAAAATCGCGCAGTTGAACAAGAACGACCAACTCCTCCCTGTGGGCAGATGGGACGCAGGACAAAGCGAGGATGGATCCCTCTTCAGAAGATCTTCCACGGCCAAACTCCTGGAGCACATCCGCGAAGTCCATTCCCCAGGATCGTGAAGATCGACTGTTGGAAGGTGGACAACGAAGGAGGTCTGCCAAAGAGCCAACACCGATGAAGGAAGCTCCCTTCCGAAGTTGATCGCTGAAGACGCAGAACGTTGAAAATCGGGAACGAAGACCAAAAGTTGGAAGACATCAGTGGCCGCAGGCTCAAGACCTTTTTCGTCGGCTTATTTCGAAAATCTCTAGAACATTCGGGTTAACACACGAAAGGGGACAACAAAAAAAACTCACATTTTGACTCTTCAGTTTTCTATCTTCTGAATAGGTTGCAATATAATCTACTTGTTAAGAGAAGATTTCGATCTTCATACGCAGTTGACTGTTAAGGCTGATCTCTAAAACATTCGGTTAGAAAAAAAGCAGAAAGTTGACTCACGATTTTTGTTTCGAAGTTTGTCGCCTAATCTTGTTTCTTTCGAAATTCTTTTCCCTTAAACTCATTAATTTAGCTTTCTTAAGTTCTTGCTTTCTTTAAAACAATCAGTTAATAGTCGCTAAGAGTTTATGATCTTCGTTCCGTTAAATAGATTTTTTCGGTTTTCTGAAACAACTAAGTAACAAACACCAGAGAGACAAAGACCTAGTCTCGATTTTCATCTTTAAAAATTTATCTTCCTTGCAGGTTTTCTGATATTTTTTCTAAATAGTAGACGCAATTCTTATTAAATCTTCTTTCCATAATAAATGAATTTTTTTAATGTGCTGGAACATTCTGTTAAAAAAGACGCACAGAGAAGAAAAAACTTATACCTTAATTTTTGAAGTACCACGTTCAATGGAATTTTTTTTCTCTCAAAAGAATTCAACTTTTACTTAATTCGTCGCATTCATTCCCAACTGAATTTTTTTAATCTCCTAGTAACTATTTAATTCTTCAATTTGTAGCCACTTGATCAATAACACAATCTTCCTTCCGATTTTCAGTTAGTCTAAAAAAGTGGATTAAAATTCCAAAAAAAGAAGAAAAAAACTTACAGCCTCGACTTATTTGCTCTCCTACTGAAATTTGTTCTTTTTCTTTATATCCGCCATGATACTGAACGTTTTTCCATACAATAATCCTTTGGAAGCTCTTAAAAACTGCATTTGGCTAATCTTCATTCAGTTGTAAACTTTTTTGGTAATAATCAAAAACTCGCAACTTCACATAACTTATTTTATCACTGGAATACTTTTAAACTGTGTGAATCTTTTTAAAAACAGTGTAACTTCTCATAACTGAACTTCACGAGTATACTGAATATAACTTTCAACCATAAAACTGAGTAAATTTTTAACTTCACAAAAACTGATATTCTTCTGTGAATTGCTGCGTGATCTTCCACCATAAATGTTGAAATTCGTTTTAGTTTTTCAACCTCATCGTGAAGCAACTCGCAAATAGAAATAAGGACAGAGGCATCAGCAAATGGACCCAAGTTGCGTAAAATACCAATTAGCGAAAGCTAGCTCCTCTCGATCCTGAAATTCTTTTAATCTTTGGATGGATTAGTGGTTTCCCCCCCACCCCGCAGAAAATGTGATTTATTATTCCAATCAAGATACAAAAGAGAGAATGCCATGTACAAAAAGAAAAATGTACAGACTGATAGAACAGTGGAAAACTATCTAAATCTAGGGTTATAGGTATGTACAATAATGAGTTCATCACACTGAAATACGAGTACACTCACCAAAGTCGTTCTAGATCTACGAAAACAATTCATTCAACATTGCCTTTGCAAGTTCGTTTATAACAATTTGTATCGGCAAAGCTTCACTCTCTTAATTGCTTTAACTGCATACTTCGTAAAAAAAAAAAACATTTGGTGCACGAGTAACTAACTTGCTTCTACTTTTTTTCTCGCACGGTTATAAAACTTCGCACTACACAAGTAAGCTGATGGTACAACACGATAGAAATATTCTCTGGGATGATTGAATTTGAAAAAGAATCCCATTAACTGGCCAGCCATTGCGATACATCACAGGCAAATTTACTTCAGTGCTGGTTACTATAAATGGCGATTTTTATAGAGGATTCTTGGTGAAAACGTCCATTCTGTTAGTCTAAGCAAACTTTTACGATCTAAAGACCTGTTTAAATTTAGAAAGCAATGAACGAGTTAATCTCTCTGCCACATCTAGTTGGCGACAACAAACAGAATTCAAGTCATGCTCTAGAATTTACAATAAAAAAATGTACAGAGTTGCTTGTGCGTTATGAAGAAAGGATTTGAAACGTATCACAAGGATTAGACAATTATCTCAAATGGATTTTGATAACATAGCAAAATTAATGGATACCATTACAGAAGGAATCGATAACATTTACCATACCCATTACCATACCTGTGCCGCAAAATGGTGTCTAGAAAAACAATGACTTGCTCTGAGGCTCTACTTCTTCTCTATTATTGCTCTTCTGGCATTACAAAACACTAAATAATTTTAGCAAATCGCTGCCCAATAGCACTTTTAAAAATCCATCCAGAGATCAAACATTCGCCAAACATGTGTGCATCATCCGTGCGTCGAAGCTCTGTAGCGAAAACAAAGATCGACAACCCCCCTCCCATTAACCCCAAAAATGTTTTCCCGCAAGCTATTGTACCCTCCAAAATGCATATTGTATATGATACAATGAAACGTGCGTAGCATTACCTTACAGTGCGTGATTGGCAGGGTGCATTTGTCGTGGGCGTCGCCATTTCTCGAAGCAAGTCCACCGTTCATGGTTCTGATAATACGCATTCCAAAATTCCTACTTATCTGACGTACTAGAATACCATGCTTTCTGAAACCGCTCCATCAGTTAGTTCCGGTCTCTGTAGGAAAAACGTTAATACCTCCCCCCTGGTAGCTTTCCAAATGTACTGTAATCATCCCTGTTCTTTTCTAGTGTGAATATATTCGATACCTTTCTCCGGCTTCATTAAATAGTTTTTACGTAGCTTTAAATCTGGACTGTTCCTCTACCTCAGATTGTCCTTTATAAGAAAAACTCGTCAGTAAACCCTACTGCAATCCTGGCTTCAAAGCACTCTTGTTCCTGCGACTCAAAATACAGTTTGTTTGCCCAACACCCGAAATCCCGCTTTACCAACAATATTTAAAAATACTTTCTACAGACTACCAGCTATTAAAAAAATTTCTGGTACTTCAGAAAAATAAGAAAATTTAGAATTTTTAAGAGGGTACCTCTGTCGGAAGTAAAGTTTGTTTACTGGACAAACTTTTCCGTGGCTTCTTTCCAAGTGTGGAATGCCGAGGCCTCTCCGTTGGGGATTATCTGATCTTAAAACACACTTTTACTAAAAAAAAATCCCCCACCCGAATATAAAAATAGAAAAGACCTTATTTATAAGCACTCCTAAGGCACAAAACAGAAAATCCTGAACCTCCCCCTGGCCCCCTTCCCAACCAATTTACAACCCCAAAACATATACAACATGTTGTGATACCTGGTTTAACTTTTACAGAAAAAATTGTTTTAGTAACTCGGCGCAAGTTCCTGGGCCGGTCCCTCCTTTTTCCGGTGTACCGATCGGCTCTCCTGAAGCTCAAAACATTATTTATTGACCCACGCTCGCCCAAATCAATGTTAGATTTACCCGATGGAGTCGTACTTCCAAGGTCGTCCTCGTGAAGTCTTGATGCAAACGTTCCTCACCTAACCTGCCCGTTTCTTTTTCGAACTCGCTCTCGTCTTATGAAAAAAGATGTTTGAAAACATGATCAAACCGATATTTTCGAAAGCAGTTGAAATATACTTTTTAATTATTTGAATCCCAATGACTCATATTTGAATCCCAATCAATATATATATATATATATATATATATATATATATAAGTAATGCTTTACTGCCTACAAGAGAAAGATATTTAAAAGGAATTAACTGTTTATAGAAAATTAGTACAAAATATCTTTAAAAAATATCGGCTGTACTTAGACCCAATTTCAGCTTTTGATATAAGCAATGAAAGGTGTGACTTACGGATGATAACAAGGACAATTATAATCCGGGATTAATATACCTCGGTTTGGATTTAATTTTCCGCCGGTAGCCAATCCGGATCAAGGATTATAGAGCCTCCTTTCGCATCTGTGAAAATATTGTTAACTCTCCCGCCCGAAGGCTCTCTACGGAACCTGTCCCCGAACCTAGTTTAGGTCTCCATTGAAATCTCATGCAAGGATGTTTAGTACCTCTTATCTGAGCTGGTTGGTAATGAAACCCGGTAGGTGAAGAAGCCAGGTGACGTAAACCTGATTAAACACATGGCTTTTGAGGGACTTGGACAATGCGGAGATCAGCTCACCGGAGTTTCTTTCCGCCTGAGCGCTCGTCTCCAGAATGATAACAAGGTGCGTAGTGGGGTGTTCAACGTGAATAAATCGGGTGCTGCGCCACTCTCGACCTTCTAGAAACAGAACCTTTCCCTCTTTCCCAAAACAACAACGCCTTCCAACCACGACGACATTCTCACACTCTTCGCATTTGTGTGTATACGTGCCGAACTGAAAAGGAGGGATGACATTAATAGACATTGTACTAGCAGCATAAGTGGAAAGAATTACTTCTCTGTTTCAATATAAAAATAGTTTTATTCCAATTCGTCTCGAACCTCCTTCTATAAAACACGGATTAGATACATCGATTTTATTCCACTAATTCTCATTTAATTCCCGTATAAACCCTAAAGTCTCATGACTAAAATAAATTGTCTTAAATAATTCTCGTAAATCACAATTAACATATCACAAATAAGAATCACTTTACATTTATAAGTAACGTAGTTATCAAATCAAGAAGTCTACAATTTTATTTAAAAGTCTGAAATGCATAAATTAGAGATAAATCTGGACAAAATTAAAAAGAAACAAAGAGATACTTTGGTTTTGATACGATGTACAAACCACGACCATAGCGACACACAGGCCCAGCGGCGCGAGGTCTCGGTTTCCAGGCATCCTCCAGTTCCACGGAAACGGAAACAGCGACTCCCGCCGGCCTCCCCATTGCCATCGCAAACGGCGAGACTGTAAGTAAAAAATACGGAAATGAACACCAGAATACTAACGTCACAATAAGCACAGAACACGATAGCACTGCAAGGGGACTGCTTCCAAAATAGACCTTCAAGATACAAAAATCACAAGCAAACTCCGTTTAATTCTTCGCGAAATCTTCACTGACTCCTGGGTTCCATCCAGGAGATAAAATCTTCATTCAGGAAAGTAGACGAATCAAAAAGCACTCTTCCTCATCAACCCAAGATAACAGACGCTTTAACTCTACGCAGCTTCCATTTTGTTCAGTAAACTCTAAAAAAATCAGCTTAAAGGCTTTACAAGCCCTTTCAATTTAATCATTGGCCGAGGCAAAGGCATCGCAACCTAAAAACGTCAAAGGTACGGACTAACGTTATCGGCACAAACGAAGACAGGCAACAACAGCTTCGCCCCTTAAGATAGTCACCGCTCAATTGGAATCTTGATTTCACTCAACTGAGTCATGAATTCGTTCAGGCTATTTAATTCCTCACATACAGGTTCCTTCCAGGGGTTGTGATCATGACATCGCAAGTAATTTGAATATTCTTCACTACGATTCGAGCCGCCATATTTGTAGTCCAGCATCAGTTCCTTTTTTAGTTCCTGCCACTTGATGTTGCGCAAGCGTTGCTTCGTGCGCAACTCAAACTCGGCTTTGAAGAGGGCAGACGTCAGCACCGCCTCGACCCTAAGATCGCGTTTCCGGTTTCTGCGACGCATTACTTTTTTTGAACGAACACGACTTATCCAAATGGCTAACTGCTCGGTTTTACTTGGCTGGACGGGGTCGATTTCTCGAGGAGAATATGTTGCTCCCATTTGCTGAGGACACGCCCGCCGCCCCTCGACAACTCTGGAGATCGGACTTCAGTTTTCGTTTTTGGCTCGCGATCGATTTTTTGCGACACTGAGTGGAATTTACTGTTTCACTGTAGCAGATTTTAATATGTTCACAAGACAGAAAATAGAAATTTAGAGTTCAAAACTTGAATTGCAGTTCATTGAATTAAGAAAACACTGAGTTTTGAGATAGCTGGATTATACATGGAACACCAGAAACTTCCCGTCGAACATGCGAATGAGATTTTAAATTTCGAAATTTTATCGAATTAGTAGAAAATAAGTACACCAACCTGTATCTAGCTTGTGTTTCTTGGCGTGAAGGACCCAGAGGCTCTCCAACAACCCGAAAAATGATGAAAAACTAAACTTTTAAATTTTATGAAGACAAGCGAGATACACCCTGCGCCATTTGCAGACTGGCCTGGAATGCCTGCCTTTACAGGAAAGTGGGGCAATTTATACCTGATACCACCCAGGTTCGTGGTGTTGCTACGCGCTTGACGCAGAAAATAGTGCTTGAGAAAAATGATAAATTTTGAATAATAGTTCAG
>JAUELO010000342.1:2697006-2709755 GCA_032357855.1 Amphibolips quercusostensackenii
GTGGATGATTTTTTAATATATTTTGAGCATGAGGTTAAAAAATAAAATAAGTACTTAGCCACTATAAAATATGTTATTTATTGTAATTTTTTAAAATATTATTACTAATTGACGCATTAAAAATTTTGTAAAATAATTTAGAAAGATAAACGAATTTTATTACAGGTATAATTTCAAATAGTTAACATTCATTTATTGAGAAATTGTAATTTAAATTTAATAAAAGTCAAATATTGAATAGAAACTCATAATAAATAGAGATAATAAATAGAAATATAAAAATATATATTTTTTGGTCTCCAGCATAGATATTAAATTTACTTTTTATAATGAAGCATCGACGCCTTTCGACCTGGTTTTTAGTTCTTTTTCAAGATGCGAAAAATACAAAAATTTTCGATGATTATAAATGATGACTGAAAAATTCAGAAAAATAAAATTTCCGACACTGTAAAATTTCTGAATTGCCAAATTCGCTGATAATGAAATTCAAGAAATTATGAAATTGAAGAAATTAAAAAAATTTCGAATTGGAAAATTCCCAAATGATAAAATTCCCGACAGAAAATTGATGAATTATAAAATATCCGGAATACGAAATTCCTGAATAAAAATAATTTGAAAAAAGTTTTTTATAGTTATAATTGACTAAATGATAAAGAATACAATAATTCAATTTTTTCATCACAGAAAATTTTTTGAAATGTTAATAGTTTCTTTAACATTATCATTAACTTTTTCGTAATTTTTCTATGCACATTTACAAACAAAATTGTGTTACCAGAAATACTTTTTTCTAATTATTGTTATTTTACGTTAAAACAATATTTTTTTAAAACTTTAAACATAAGAAGTTTGGTTTTTTTGATAAAAATATTTGATTCTTTTATTTCAAATAAATAAATAATATTTATTGAAGAAGCAAATTTTCTACTTGTCTAAATTCGGGAATTTGATCATTCGGATATTTTATAATTTGTTAATTTTCTGTCTGGAATTTTTTAATTCGCTATTTTCAAATTTCGACAATTTTTAATTTCAGCAATTTCATTATTGGCAAATTTTTCAGTTCCGAAATTTTAGAGTTTCAGAAATTGTATTTTTCTGGACTTGTCAGACGTCCGTAAAATCTTCGAAAATTTTTGTTTTTTCCTATCTTGAGGAGAAACTAAAAACTATTTCTAAACCCGTCGATGTTTTATTATAAAAAATAAGTTTAACATCTATGCTGGTAATTAAAAAATATATATTTTCATTTTTTATATTTCTATTTATAATCTCTATTTATTATCAGTTTCTCTTTAATATTTATCTTTCATCACAATATTTTAAATTGTACCTGTAATAAAATTCTTTCATCCATTTTTAATTATATACAAAATTCCCAATGCATAAATTAGTAACAATATTTAAGAAAAATGAAAAAGGATTACAATAAATAACATATTTTTTATTTACTGAATACTCATTTTATTTTTTAACCTAATGCTCAAAATATATCAAAAACCATCCGCGTACTACTTCAACATGTTAAAATATAATTATTTTCAATTATTAATAATAAATAAATGAAATGTGTTTTTTAACATTTCAAATAAGTGCACGAACGGCAGTGAATTAAGCGACTTATGCAACGCATGCGCAGTAGATCAGAGGACCCGTGCTGGCTCACTGTTGCCAACTACATAGCAGACGACGCTTTTTCACCCAAGACAGTTTAAAAACAGGAAATTATATCAGTTTCGTGTAAAGTTTATTCGATGAGGTTAATTTCTGTTGCAGCGAATGTTTCACCTGAAATCGACGTAAACTTTATCTTCTGTTTTTCCTGTGCTGGTTTTCCTGTAAATGCAAGTCGATTATTTAATTTCACAGATGGATTACTCTGAACTATTTGGATTATAAGTGTGTGACTGGATATTTCTGAACTACAAGTCACCAAGTGAAAATTTATTTCCTACTCGAAACAGTAACATGTTACAAGTGAAGCAGGTATCATTATCTCTTCAGGGTAATCACATGCTTGTAACAAAGTGAAGTTTGCAAAAACAGCGTGCAATAATAGATTAACCTCAAAATATACAGCGTTTCGGAATAATAATTATCAATACTTTTGCAAAAATGTTAGAATGAGATATAATTAATTAATTCATAAGTTTTGGGAAAATGATATAATATTATAGACTTCCTATTTGATGAAAAAACATATGAACACATTTTATAATCGAAATAGCGAGATTTTTCAGCTGAATAACCTGAACGAAAAAAGTGCCAGAGGTTAGAACCAAAATGTATAAATAGATAAAAATGATATATTGAGTTTCAAATAATTAAATCAAATAAATTTTTTTAAATAAAGTATTTCTATACAGAGTTAGCATATTTATTATTATGTTGAAATTATAAAGCTGCCCTGAAAAGTTTTTCAAAGTAGATACATATGTACATATCTATATAAAATACGTCTTTTGTCCATAACAATATGCATTAATACGCAGCAATTAGAAGCTTTTTAAGAATTGTGAAAGGTTTCATAAAAAAAGTTTTTCGTGATTCCTAGGGAAATTGAGAATAATTTTTTTATATTTTATTTTAAGAGAATGTTTCGAAAGATTTCAATAGATTCCCAAAATTAGCAAAAAAGAATCTGGAAAATTTCAAGAAAATTTTATTTATTTTTTTCGATTGAAAAAATATTTTATGAGAAAATCGAATCCGTTTGAAAGATATTCACATGTTTTTGAATTTTTTTAAAAATAATTACAAATTTAAAAAGATTTTAAAAAATTTGAAACAAAATGTGGATTTTTATAATGATTTTAAAACAAAATGTTGACGTTTTTTGAGGATTTAAAAATAAAATGTTGAAGTTTTTTAAGGATTCTGACTGGTTTAAGAATAATAAAAATTCTTACTTGATACTTCTTGAAAAATTATTTTTTTAACTACATAAAATATGAGATAACTTCTATCTTAAACTTAAATTCAAAAAGTGTTTAGTTTGAAAAAAAAAACATTGATCGTTCAACTCTTTGATGCTTCTGGAATAAAATTGCTTTAAATGATATAATTTAGAAAGTCTAAAAATTTATTGATTTATTCTTTAACATAAAGCTTTGAAAGTGATAACGTGGATTTATATTTCTTGGACTGAATTTAAATCTTTAAACTGTACTATTTATAAAAATTTTTTAAATGTTAATTTGCAGTATAAACGTATTTGATGAAACTTTTTTTATAACAGGATTGTACAAAATATTAGGAAAAACTTGGATTCGTTTAAAAGATTTAAAAGATATTCAGGACTTTAAAAAAACTGAAAGAAATTTTAAAATATTTTATAAATTCTCAGAAACTTTCTCAATTTTTTAAAATATTTTTAATCTTTTCAAATCTTCTAAAATTTCTAAACCGACTCAAATTTTTAAAAAAATTTTGAAAAAGCCTTAAAAATTTTGCTAACAATCTTAAGAAATTTTTTATTTTCTTAAAAGCTTTCAAAATTCTCATAATTTAAATTATTTTCTACTCCTTTCGAAATTTCTAAGTATTTGTTGAAACAATTTGTTTGTCCTAAAATTTGTTAAAATTGCGCAAAATAAAAAAAAATTGTCTTTATATTTTTCATATTCCTTTTCGACATATTTTGAAATCATCCAAACTTAAAATTTACCTCTTAAAATAAAACATAAACCATTAGAAAATTTTCAGAAATCTTATTATTAGTACCAGTAAAGTTTTGGTTATTGCTACAGGTGAGGTAGCAAAATATTAAGAACAGAATTATTTTCCAATTTCAATAGGTCATTTACAAATAAAATTTTTTCTTATATTAATACTGTTTGCAAAGATTCAGAAATAAATTATATATTTTTAATTACCTTTTGTCCACAAGATTACAATTTTAAATCACTCAATTTTAAATTATTTAGATTAAAAATTTTGTGCTTTCAGAAATTACACTGATTGAAGGAAATTGTAAAATATCAAAGACTAGAAAAACATTTTTAGTTATTACGTTTCTTAAATTTAAAAAATTTTTTTTTTTTTATTTCGACTGATTTAAAATGAAGGTGTGATTTTAAACATTTACAACTCAGAACCAATTTATTTAATAAAGTTTATTCATAATAAGTTGACATTTAATTTAATAAATTAGCAATTTCTAAAATTTAAAGGCTATTATGTCTTCAACCTTTTTTTAGTACTGGAGAGGTGTTTTCCAAATTTGTAAGACGAAACATTTGGAATTTTCTATTTTAAAGAACTTTTCGTCTGCAATATTTTAATTTTGAATCTGCTGATTTTAAAGTATTTAAATCAAAAATTTCTCACTTTCAAAAATAACACTTAATATACTAATTTAATTACACTAATTGAAGAAAGTTTAAAAATATCAATAGACTTGAAAAACATTTTTAACTTTCATGTCTACAAATGAAAAAAAAAGTTTATTCTATATTCACTGATTTAAAATTAAGGTGTAAGATGTATGTGTCAAAAACTTTCAGTTTTTGTATTCTAGAAGTCCTTTTTCAATTTTTAAGCATCACCATTTAAAATTTTTCATTTCGAGGAAGTTTTAGTCTACAGTATTGTACAAAAATTTTTTTGTGGAATTTATTCAATTTAACTGGTAAATACGATTTTAAAAAGTATTTGCTACGAGCAGAAATCAAACATTTTTTCATAGCAAAATTAACGTCAAAGCTATTTAGGTTTGCGCTTTTAAATTGTGCGGGAAATCGCGGAGCCAATAAATACTTATTGCTTGCACATGCGCATGAAGTTTGAGATTGCTGCCGGCTGTTACCATCTTATTACTAATAGGTCAGTTAACAAATATAATAGGCCTTTCTGGTAAATTGCAGCGATTAGCCCGTTACTTGTTAGGAAGCTAAATTCCAGTAACAATTCCTCTTATAACATGTGATTACTTACCAACTTTTCACGATAGGAACAGGTTAGCTGGGAAATGACTCAGAATTATATGGATTACAAGTAAATTTTGAGACTGCTCTGGATCACAATTAATATTAAACGAATTTCATGAATTGCATGTTAATTACTCTAGATTATGTCGCGTTACAAGTAGATTATTCTGAATCATATTAATAGAAACGGATTACCCTGGATTACAAGTGGATTACTCAGTTTTATACGTGAATTACTCCAGATTACGTTGGGACAAGAGTGAATTTCTCTGAACTTCCTTAAGTTATAAGTGAATTTCTTAAACTCAAATAAATTACAAGTCAATTACTCTGAATAATGCCGCATTGTTAGGTCGCTATTTGATTGAAAAATGAAAACCTGGAGAAACACCATTTATTGACCTGGACAACTAGAAAAATACCGGAAATTTTGTGCCTAAAAATCACTGGATACCTCGCATATGGATGATTTGCAGAGCAATCATCTCATCATACTGCACACTATTCGGATTGTGGACCTATTTACACTAGATTTACATACTACTTTGATCAAGATTTTAGTATTTATTTCCCTTTTTGAAAAACTGCTTTAATTGAACGCTTGATTGCAGATGCATTTTTAGAATTTAAAATTAAAACCAAATTTCAATTCCCTATATGTACAAGCTGTTGTAAAAATATTCTTATGTCTGAAGAATGTAAGGTCATTCCAACATTTCGTATCAAAGTTTATGATTTGAATATAGAATCTATTCTGTTGACGCAATACAAAATTCTTCCTGGTTGGTGATAAGAACATTTATTCTTTTTGAATGACGATACGGCATGAAGGAAAACTGTGAAGAGAAGATGAATCAGTTTCAACACCTGCCGTTCCTCAAGGATACACTTCCGAAGGTCAAGAGGAAAGTAAAATTGGAAAATGACCTAAAGCAATTCCACAAAGAGATATTATCCATAGAAAGTCATCCCTACTTTCACCTTCGCGATGATTAATAATTTATTTATTATGAAAGACTGCTTGCACATACTGGTAATAAACTAATAAAACAATATTCATTTCATAAATAATTAATCTGTGCCCGGTTCAAATATATAGACATAATTTGATCATCAAACATTACTTGAGCTTCCAAGCATCAAATAATTTTCACTTTTCAGGCAATTTATTTGATAATGATTGTAACTCACTGTCGTTCAAACTTGTAAAGAGAATAATTTTCAAATTCGAAATAAAAATTCAATTAAACTTATTATATAAAATCCTTTATTTTTGTTACAGATTCATAATAATTTTTAACGAAAATATATTTTTAATTATCATCACGTTATTAATAAGGAACGCACTTTGAAAAATCTGGACAAGGAGCTCTAAGGCATCGGACGTGTAGAAACTTACAATGTTGATTGTTTGGACAACCGTCACCGCACAGTACTAAGAATCCTGATGCTGCCCTCATAGTGATGATCATAGTAATTAAAATCAAGCAAAGAGTCTGGGTAATCCGCCTAGTCATCCTGAAAAGAATTATAGCTTTATATCTTCTATTTATGAATATTTTTCAGTTATAACAATTACTATTCAAAATCGAAGGTACGAATGCAATAAGGGGACGAGCGCTCGGAAACGTAAGGAGGTACTGTTTTCAATTTCTTAGATTTACTCAATTATTATATTTATTGTTCTGTAATTGTCAAACAATATAATTAGAAATTTAAAGTTCTTATGAAGTTTCTGAATTATGTCAGAACTTTAAGTAGGCCGTCAAGGGCTTCGCGACGAAAGCAAGTCGAAGAGATGTGTGACAAAAGATTGCAGGAACAACTTAAAGAATAATGATATCTTCATTATATTTAAAATATTTCAATTAATACAATTGTTTCCATATTAAAATAGTAAATTATTTAAGAAATTAAAAAGTGTTGGGTACACGTGTAAATTAAAGTTTGTTAAAAGACCTTGCATGTAAAAGTGACAGTTTCAATAGGTGCTAAAAGCATTTCCTATAAGTGTAGAGTAGTGTATATCCCATAAGAAAAAAAAATGTTTTTGTAAATTTTGGACGGAATCATCAATATTAGGAATATCGAGTTGCCCTACAACATTTTTCTTTACAATCAGTTATAGAATTTGAACAAAAAATAACTTTTAGAGCTTTATCCTCATAAGCCTGTTTTATTATTTTTCTGAAAATCCCCATATGTTAAAATCCAGTTTCTCGAGTTTTTTTCACTAATTTTTATTTTCTATTTGCTGTTTTCTTTAGTGAAAGTAGTTTGTAATACATAAACTACTACTTTTTACTAATAGTGAGATGATTGAAAAAATTTACAAACAATTAATTATCATTTATAGCTATTCTGTTTAAGTAAGGTAATAATTAATTCATATTAATAAAATATTTGTTAAAACAATCTATAGTTTATTCTAGCTCTCTCGTAGTAATTCTGAAAGGTTGCGGTTTTTCTAAAATTTTGTGGTTTTTTCTTGAATCAAAACTTAAAAATTATTCATTTATCCCTTATTTCGCACTTGACTTTATAGCAATTAATTATTTTGCTGAGGCGTGTTGGATTTTTTTATATATGCGCATCATTATAATTACAGTTTTTTCTTCAGGGAATAGAGATGGGAGGGGGCTCATTAAAAACAGTTTGCAGTCACAAATTTTCATTTCAGAATCAACTTCACGTTATATTTTAAAACAAAATTTGTACGGTTTATTTACTGACCTGCTCTTAATTGTTTAATTTTTGGTTGTTTGTTTATTATTTGTTCATAACTAAAAAAATTTTAAGTTTTTAAAAAAATTTAAGTTTCTAGCATTACTCCAGAAGAATATAGTTGTAAGCAATAATAAATTATCTAAAAAAGTATGTATGTTAACTTTTATTATTTATTATCTCACTTTGAGGAAAAAGTGAAACGCTCGTACTATTATTGTATCCGGATTTTAAATGAAACAATTATTAAGTGGCAATCTTAAAGTAAGGAGACATACCTTAGTCGATTCTCTCTTGTAATCTCAAAGCTCTCCGTGCGATAAGAGTAGTCAGCACCTGAAGTGAAACTGCTAGTCTTCCGTGTCCACAGTGAAACTTTATCAGTAGTCGAAAATGTAAGTAAACAGGGACGCACAATAATTATTTTAAAATAGATTTTATTTTTACATCCTCATCAAAAAAGGTATTCACGTGCTTTAAAATGCAGTTCAAGTTCGTTAGCTAGATATTGTTGATGAAAATTCAAAGAGTAAGCACATTTTTTAAAATTTTGAGACCACTTTTTCAAGATTTAAAAATTTTATGTACGGTTTTTAGTAGTACTTTAAAATATGAACAATTTATTCTCATGCCATTTTCTGGAAAAAATACCGGAGTCATAGCATTTACAGAATTTCAAACAACAAACAAAAATGAACATTTGAAACTAAACAACGCACGATATGAGGAAATGTCAGAAAAAGAAAAATGTTACATTTTAAAGACCGTACAAGATTATCACAATAATTTTTTGAATTATTTTTTTTAATCGAAAATTCAACTTTTGACTGCACAAACAATAATAAAAAATAAAAAATTCCATTTTGCGGTCAAACTATACAAGATAGAAAAAAGATTAATTAGCAAAAATTATGTATTTAAAAAAGATCTAAAAATTTGTTACAAATTACGTTTTGATAGGACGCGTCGTTTTTGTTTTATTTGTAAAAACTGCTTAAAAAAAGAAAAAACGAATTTTCAGATAAAATACATAAGATACAAAAAATAAGCAGACAAAATTTATTAACTTCAAAAAGAGCTACAAATTTGTTATTAATAATTTATTGATAGGGTGTGTGGTTTATGTTCATTATGAAAGATAGCATTGATAATAAAAAAATTAAAATTTTTGGAAAAACGGCGCAAAGTACGAAAAAAGTAAATTAACAAAAAGTGTGTATTAAAAAAATATTGACAAATCTGTTGGTGATCACTTTTTGATAGGAAGCGTGGGGTTTTTTAAACTATTTTGTTGAAAATAAGTCTTTTTTGGTGCGATTCAGCTGTTTTTAGATTAAAATTAAATTTTTTTTTTGCTTAAAATATCAACTATTATATTTTATATAAGAATTCATCTTTTTAGTTAGAATTTTAACTACTCAGTAGAAAGTGAAACTACTTTGTTGGAAACTAATCTCTTTGGTTGGTAATTCATTATTTCAGTTAAAAATCCTCTTTTTTATATTTAAATATTTTATTTCAATTTCTTTTGGCAAAAATTAATTTTTTAAAGTAAAAATTTAATTATTTTATGTTGGGTTGAAAATTTATTTTCTTCACTTTAAACTCAAATTTTTTGTTTGTAAATTCCTCTATTTTGTTGAAAATTCAAATTTTTCTGCATAAAATTAATATTGTTGGTAGAAAATTCCTTCAAAATTTGAAACATTTGTTTCATAATTTTTAAAGTTTTATTAGAATTTAATCTTTTTGGGTGAAAAATTAAATTCAAAGTCAAATACAAATTTAGTAATTTGTATATGAAAAATATATAACAAGGAACCCAAAGCGCGCGATCAATACATTTTGGAACGCAAAGTGCGACGACCAAATCGCGTGCCGTAAGCGTGCTCAAACTTTTTTATTTTTTTTATACGGTGCACAGAATCTAACGCGAACCGCCCGCGAAGCGCGCAACAGCGACTGTATTATATAAAATTCTAAGCAAATTTGTAGATATAATTTAGATGAGAATTTTTGTTAAATAAAATGCTATTGTAGCTTGTTTGGTAGCATTTTTAGTAAGTTAAACCAAAAGTGTTGCTTTAGTAATTAAAAGGTCCTTCTCAAACTCAAATAAAAACAAATTAAGCAATTGCTTTAATCGTAGAGGTTTTGACAATTTTTTAATATTCACACGTAGCGCGAGGTACATACATTACCAAACGCGAAGCGCAAGATGCAAAAGCCGCGCCCCTATGTAAACAATTGCCCAGTGTGGACATTGATAGGCAGCAAGAAATCTTTTTTTATCCTTATTTTCCTAGAATTATGCCACTAGTGGTGTCTAATAAAGAAAAATAATCCGATATTTTTATAGATTTAATAAAAAAAAATATATAAAAAAATGCTAAGTGTAAAGACATAAAGGCCGACAGAAATCGTCTTTCCTTCTAATTTTTATTAAATAATGTCGCCAGTGATGTTTGTTGATGGAAAATTATCATCCGATATTTTTTATGGATTTTATAAGCAAATGCTGAGTGTGGACATTTGAAGGCCAGAATAAATCGCTTTATCTCTTAAATTTCCTTAGATTATGCTGCCAGTGATGTTAAGTGATGTGAAATTATCATCCGATATATTTGCTATTAATTTTATAAACAAATTATCTGAGCAAATGGATAGTGTCGAAGTTTGAAGGCAGAAAGGACTTTTTTCTTCCTTATTTGCCGTAAGTGATGTCGCCAGTGGTGGTGAATGATGGTAAAATTACCAACGGATTTTTTTCATTATTTTATAAACAAATCATATAATGAAATTTGCAACTTGGTCACCTAGGGGTCGAAAAAATCCTATTTTTCCTGATTTTCCTCAAATGATGTCGCTAGTTATGTTTAATGATGAAAAATTATATAATTATCAGCCAATATTTTTTATAATTTTGTAAACAAATTACATAAACAAATACCTACTGTGGATGTTTAAAGGCGGAAAACATTCGTTTTTTCGCAGCTAGCCTCAAAGTATGTTGCCAGGTATGTAATTGTTTGTTAATTGTTGTTTCTTTCCATTTTCATGATGTAGTATTATTAGGAATTGTTAAAAATGGGAATTCGTGCAACAACACTAAGCATACACTTGCTGTGTATTATAATCCTATGTAAGTTTCTTAAGATTCTATTGATTAGTCGCGATCAAGTTTTAAATACTAAGTCATTAATCTGAGATAAGGAGCTTAAGAGCTTCGGGATCTAGAAAACTATCAGTATGCTTTCAGTCTTTTCTTAAACATGCCAAGTAAGCGTTAGAGGAGATGAATAATTTGTGAATTAGATCCATGTTCGTTGCTAGTCAACTGCATTTTCGGGTAGAAAACTCACGAAATTGTTTGAAATCCTCATTTCGTGCCTCTTGGGCTTCTTCTGATAAGAAACCGATAGGAATTAGAAACGATTCGATCATCTTTGCACCGTGCAAGAGAATCTTACGTATAGATGATAGTATATAAAACCAATTGTAGAGTTTGACATAGAATCCTGCAGTTGAGATAGCGTATAATCCATATTTTGCAACATTGACTTTGCGAGTACAAGACAGATTTTGCAAAATAATGCTTAGTTTTCAAGAATCAACGAGCATTAACGCCTTTACCATGCTTAGGTACGTCTATCATCAAACCCATTTCTCTTCGAAAACATTTCTGGATCATCTTCTTTGCAGCTTTCATTCAGGACTTTTGTTCTACTGTTTTTCCTTGTTAATTGCAAAAATCTAAGTGATGAGCTATGTTTAAAATAAGACTCATGCAACGTATTTCAGAATAAAGGGGTGAAAGACCAAGCTTATACTTCTGTTCAATGACATGTTTCTTTATGACACTATTTAAATCGTTTATTTCAGAAGAATTAGCTGTGCACAAATGGCAAGTTGCAGCACTTGGTGTTTTGGTAATTTTCTGGGCTGCTTTTCCATCCAACGTGGTTAATAGCATTTCATGGCTCACCTGACAACTAAACTTGTCAAATAAAATTTTTTATGTCAAAGGTCCATTTACTTCGTGTCTTATTTGATACATTTCAAACCTGGTAAGTTTCGGTGTTTCTTCAGCGTATTGAAAAAAATATTAGTACGCGCAATTTTCTGAATCCAGGGTAAGAATTCTTTTAAATTAGCTTAGGTTCTGACTTAAGTCTGATGGGTACCATCGAAATCATGAAAATGCTTTTCTCGGATTGCATTTTATCTGGAAGCTTTTGTTTGTATGTACTTTAGTGTGATGTCCCATCACAACCGTACTTTAAGAAAAGTGTCACTGATATGACATGTTCCTCAATTACAAAGGTTTTAATATTCGGAATCTGTAGTAAAAGTTTCACTGTATGTTCTAGTAGTGGTTTTAATTTAATAGTAACACTCTAATCGGAAACAATAATTGCAGAGGCAGAAAGATGACATTTTTTTCGCTTCTGAGAACTCCTGATACAAGACATAAACGTCGGCATTTTCAGTCTTTGCTTGTAAAAGAATAATCTCATATTGATGTTTCGATATTTTGTCGTCTTTAATAAGGGCAACAGCTTCTTGATCAATAAATCTACATTTGATTTAATTGCATATTCTTCTGCGTAATTTAAAGTTGATTCATTTTGTTTGCTAATTGTATTTTTCCAACAGCTCGTGTATTACTAAGAAATGCCATTTGAATTTGAAGGTCTAAATATGTTTCCTGAAGTGCTTGAACCTTTCTCCTTTTGGACGACTTAGAACTGTCTTCAAAATCTTCTCGAGGAAGTCTTCCAACCTTAAATAAAATTAGGCTGATATTATATATATATATATATATATATATATATAATATAACTAAAATATCATACAAATTGCTTATTGGTACTTTAAGGGTCGGGGAAGAATGTCAAGGTTGGACACAGTTTTGACTTGAGTCCGTATCTTTTGTTACATGAATAATTCTTGCACTTCAATATCGCAAATGTAAGGTTGAACGATTACAAATCTCTTAACCTGGAACTAAATAAAAAAATAGTGTAAAAAAATCATCAATGATCTATTCCGAATCACAATTTTTACAAACAAAGTAACTTTTAGTGATTT
>JAUELO010000342.1:2979560-2992869 GCA_032357855.1 Amphibolips quercusostensackenii
GAATTAAAAAAAAAAGAAAAAACCAAATGTAGTCCCCTCTATCATAATCCTCATGCTCTTCATATGCGTCGTGTGAGGTCAATGAAGATGACGGTTCGATTCAATTTGCTCACGGTTGTAATACCTTCTTATGAATAAACTTACTGCTTTCAGCTTAGAAATTTAATTATGTTTCATACCAACGATGCAAAGGATACTTTGTATATTGCAGGTTTCTATATCCGAAGTCATTAAAATAAATTAATTGCAGATTTCAAAGAATTGCCAGAATGGCAGTGCGTCCAATAAGGGGGGTGTTTTAATTTTGATAGTAAGGCTCTAGTGCAATAACATAATGTTAAAAAAGCAGAGTAAATATTGTTAAATGATTAGTTCAAATGAAAGAAATTATTTATTTATTAATATACCTCGAGATGATCATCTCTCTTGAAATCTGTAAAAATCCCTTGAAACGTTTTCAAACCCTAGCCCAGGGATTAAACAGTCTTGAAATCTGGTGTGTAATATATCTTTAGAAAACTTTTGGAATCTCTGAAAATCCCTTGAAATGTTTTGAAATCCCACTTGCTTACGTCTTGAAATCTGGTGTGTAATCTTTGAGAAATGCTTAAATTGTTTTGCTATATTTTGAAATCTGTTAGAATCTTTTGAAATTTTTGAAATTTATCAAAATTTTTGTGAAATATTTGAAATCTTTTAAAATTTCTTAACCTCTTTCGAACTCTTTAGAAATTTCTAGGAATCTCTAGAAATCCCTTGAAATTTTTTGAAACCCCGGTGCCTAACAGGTCTAAAAATCTGTTTTGTAATATTTTTAATATATAATAATAGTATATATAATAAAAAATATGAACACGTTTTAGAAGTTTAAAAACGGAAAAGTATTCAATTTTGGAATTTAAATTATCCAAAGTTAAACCGTTTCAAATTGAGAAGTTTTTTCATTTGAAACATTTTAGTTCTAAAATTTTGTATTAAGGAATCATCAGTATTTTATCGCTTTTTTAATATTTTATAATTTTTTGCAATTATTGAAATCTTTTGATTTATTTTTGATCTTTTGAAATTCATGAAATCTTTTGTAATCTTTTTAAATCCTGGAAATTTTTCGGATTTTTTGAAATCTTTAAAATCTAAAAAAAAGTTTGAAATATTTGAAATCTCTCTAAATTTCTTGTACTCATTTGAAATCTTCAGAAATGTCTTTGAATCTCTAGAAATCCCGTAAATGTTTTAAAACCCCACTAGCTAACCAATTTTTAAATCTGGTTTGTAATATTGGTAAAATCATTAAAGTTTTCTCAAATCTTTTTGAATCTTTTGAAATAAACTTGAATATTTTGAAATTTTTGAAATCTTTTAAGATTTTTGTAAAATATTTTAAATCTCTCGAAATTTCTTGAACTCTTGTGAAATCTTAAGAAATGTCTTGGAATCTCTAGAAATCCCTTGAAATATTTGTTAACCCCGGGAGCTATCTGGTCTTGAAATCTCATGCGTAATCATTGTAAAAACATCGAAGTCTTTTGTAAACCTCTGGAATTTTTTGGAATCTTTGAAATAATTTGAAATACATTTAAATCTTTTAAAATCTTTTTAAATGTTGGTGCAATATTTGGAATCACAGAAAATGTCTAAAACTCTTTGGAAAGTGAAAAAAAATTTCGTGAAATATTTTAAATCATTGAAAATGATTGAACTTTTTTAAAAATCTTTTGATTGTTCATTCAAAAAATTAAGTGGTCGACCCCTCGCCATGCATTCACTTTTAAAGAAAAAAAAAGTATCAAAGTTCTTAATTTTCATTGGCCTATTATAATTCTCTAGAATACATTTTAATAGTTGAAGAAATACGAAGTTTTTTGAGCAAATATTTTTATAATCTTCTAATTTAGATCAATCTAATTTTGAAAAAAAAAAACTAGAATGTAAAAGAGAAAAATCAAGGGTAATCTGATGGAATAAATAAAGTGACTTACAACCACTTGATGCATGCGCCGCCATCAAAGAGAAAAAGGAGTAAAAGGAGGCAGATTTTCCCAGCTGCACTAGTCGTCGTTTCACGCATCTTTGCACTTCACATTCTCTCGTATTCCCGGATAGGAAACTCTTATTGAAAATCTATCCGGTTAGAATCTTAGAATTTTAGATCAACACATTTTCACTACAAATCACTTTCTTCGGGAGGAAATTCCTCCACAACTCTTCATCCTTCGAAGGAAACATTTTTCTTCCAAAGTGCTAAACTTTCCTTACTTTCTCAGGTGATTTTTATTGTTTTTCTTTTCGAAGTATTTATTACATTAGTTCGCTGCACTGGAAAACAACAGAAACTTGAAAAAAAGTGTAATAAAATTTCTTTCGATAAAATAAACATTTGTAAAATTAAATATATTTAATCTCGTAAACAATATGAATGTTTACATTTTACAGTCTTCATATTTGAAAGAGCTCAACATTTTCTTTTTTTAATTTCGAATGTGTTAACATTTGAGACATAGCTCTGAAAGTAAGTTGAAATATTTTAATCCAGGAAGACTTAAAATAAAAGTACATAAAAAGTCACTTTTTATTTTGGATGATTCTAAATTTTTATATTTTTCAATAAATCTAAACTTTTTGAATTTTAGAAGTTTTAAAACTGAAAAGTATTTAATTTTAGAAACATTTTAGTTTTGAAATTTTGATTTGAGGTATTATCAGTATTTTATTGCTTTCTTATACCTGAAAACTTAAAAATGTGTATAGCTTCTACTTTCGAGCATGAAAGTATTATGCTATCAATGCTGAACGCTGCTAAAACTAAAATCCAAATTTATTAAAAAATTTTAAATATTAAATATTAATAAACTATAAATTTAAACGGTTTTTATTACATATTGAATTCAAAATGCTTTGAATTGTAAATATATTTCGATTTTGATTTGTAAATGCAAAACATGATGATTTTTTATTTTTTAAGCAATACATTTTCAAAATTAGACGTCTTCAAATTTCATGCTTATGGAATTAAGTAAATAAGAAGTGTTTCAACTTTGAAACGTTTTTTGAATGTTTTAACTATTTAAAATGTAAACGCTTTCCCTTTAGGAATAATGAAAATTTTAAGATTTTTAACTTTGAAAGCATAGTACAATTATCGATTTCTTAAGTTTTATCCATTTTTATACATTGGAAGATAAAATTCGTTCAAAAAAGGTACGGAAATCTGACATTTTTAAGTAAATTCTTTCTTAATAATAAAATCAAAGTTTTTCTTCACCCTATAAGTCAAATTCAAAGCCTTCATTTTAAAATAATTCAAATTTGAGACCTTCTTAAACTCGAAGTATTATGGCTTTGTTATCTATGAAGACTTCAAACCAAAATAATTTAATTTTGAACGGCTTTACCGTAAATTTCAAACCGTCCAAACTTAAACCAGATATCGACATTACAAAAACTTAAATATAGTTAAAAACACCTATTCAAATCAATTTAGTAAAATGTTAAATACTTTGCGTTTTTTAAACCATGCATTTAATTAAAACAAATTTTAAGTTGTGCATTTGTTACTTTCAAATTGTGAAATTCCCGAAGCATTCAAATATAAAAGCCTTTTATTTTTGTAAGTTTTCTGATATACATGCTTTATTTTTCAAAATGGAAGCATTTTCGTTGAGGAATCATAAAAATATTAACAATTTTCGTTTTGGAAGAATTATATTCAAACCATATTTTTCAAGGATTAAAATTTTAAATATTCCCATGGTAGAATGTATAGAACTTTTCGAACTTGAACTTCTTTTTTGTGTGTATACCTTGACAGAATCAAAATTATGAAATTCAACGTCTCCTACATTAATCAAAATTTTGATTTTTTCTATATTAAATTCTGTTCTATTTGGTTTGCTTTGAAACTCAAATTTGTCTCAAGACTTTACACAAAAAAGTATGGTTAATTTGAGAGTTCAAATCATCTGAAAAATTTAATTAGTCACATTTTTTAATTTGTAACCTTTAGTTGCAGGATAATAATTTTAAGGGGATCAATTTGAAAACTTTAAATTTCGGAACTCTCACACCTTCAAAAAGGTCCAAAATAAAATTTAGAATTATAATACTCAAGTTTCGACAGAGATTCAAAACGTTTATAATCTAGACATCCACTTTGGAAAAACTGAAAAAAATTTTTGCAAATACCTCTTCTCATGAATTTATTACACACATTTCTTTTAGAATTGCATCTCTTCGCGAACTTCACTTGTACCTTCACTTCAAACCCCGGAAGTTACTCACATTTTGGTGCTAAAAAAATATATAAAAAGCAGAAATTTTCACTTTTTTATAAGGTATTTAAATTTTTGAAGTGAAAAAATTGCGTTTGAGGAAACAATCCGAATAATGCGCGGTGAGAAGAGAGTCTGCGTGGCTACAGGTGTCCGAGCATGCGAAACGTTGGAAACTAGCAGGATGATGTGGTGGTGATGGTGAAGACTGAAGATCGTGCCAGAGGTGGTGGTAATGGTGGTGGCAGTGGTGGATGAGGAGGTCGGTGATGTGGATGCGCCCCCGGTGGAGTCGGCGCGTGGACAGGCCCAAGGATCGAAAAGAAAGGAGAGAAAAAGATAGAATTATAGAGAAATTTTGGGAGAAAGAGAGAAAGTTTCAGAGAATATAATTATGCTCTCTAGAATCTCACGTTGAAGAGGAGGAGAGATTCCTTATTACTCGATGGCAGGAGGAGACGAAGGCTGGACCAATTGCCCCACTACGTTCCACAAATTTATCCAATAACTATCAACTGTCATTCACTTTTTCCATAAAAAAATGTAAATTCATACTATATATTCCTTTTTGATATTTTTACCAAACCAACAATATGGCTGGGTAGCTCCTGGTGGACCGAGAAACCGGGAAATAATTGTATTCTTTTATAAATGTAGAAATTTTATAGGCCCTAGAATATTTTTAGCTTTGCATATAAAAGCGGTGGTTTTTAGGGGTGCGTCTGTAAGTTCTCACCTGACCTATCATTCTGGCTATAAAAAAGGGAATATTTTAGGATTTTAAATTGTCAATAATCAAGAGTGTAAGTCGTCATTTTCGATTCTTTTATCTTGGCGTAGACTACTTAGGGATGGTCCCCACCAGTGCTCTCATTTTAGAGTCACTAGAGACTGTTTTTCTGAGACTTATTTCAATACCTCAAATTAGCCCTGAAATAATACTTTCTTTTTACAGTGCGGGCATAAAATTTGAGATATTAAAAAAAAAACACATTTTTGACGATTTTGGATTAGTAAAAATCAGAATTTCAACATTTATTCTTCGATATCTAATTGATTTATGTCACACAGAATTAGGGAAAACATGTTTTGCGTTTCCTGACATTAGCGTCCAGATAAATGGTGATAATCATTTTATTGTTTAATCAGGGGAAGTTTCCAAGATTACTTTGGGGTTGTTTTTTTCATACACTGATGGTGGAGTCCCATGGCACCGGCAAACTGGACAGCAAAGCGCAAAACGTCAAATCACGAGACATTTTAGCTAATGACAGTGTTTTTGTGGATAAATAGGAGAATAGCATTGGCTGGAACGTCTGGTGAGTTGACGTTTTGCGCTTTGTCGTCCAGTTTGACGCTGTCATAGGACACCACCCTGATATGCATAGTGAATGGAAAAAAAAAATGTTCCTAAAAAGCGATACAGCTAATTCAGTTCTACACAGAAAAATCTGGGGGTTCAGTAATGTCGCAGCTCAAATAAAAGTCGGGATCGTTTGGAACTTAGGTTCTAAAGGAACTCTTTTTTGGGGTTCCTTTTTAGTTCGTTAATATCCGATAGATGGCTATTAGCTGGTGCCGATGCTATCAACTGCGCATGTGCCGAAAAGTGCGGGCCTATTTGAAATCAATAAATACTGTGAATAATCATACAGATAAATATTAACAACATTTTTTATATTTTTTTGTAAAACAAATTATATTGAATGATAGAAATACTAACTTCTCAACAAAATTTATATAAACGTAATATTGCAAGCTTATATTATTTAATTTTAAATATTCCCGCTCTTTTTAGTGCATGCGCAGTTGAAAACGTCGGATTTTCAAGATAACCTTAAAAACTGTCATATTTCATGTGCACTATCTTCCTTTCAAGTGTGACTAATGTCTATAATTTTAGTTTCTTTATTAAATCTTTCCTAGTACAACATTATTTATTGAAAATTAGAAAGTAAAACGTGCATCATTAACTTGTAAAATCTTCGAAGTGAGTCAAGGCAGAAGTGACAAAAAGGCTCTATTAGAACCGTTTGAATCCATACTTTGGGTTCGTTTAGAAACCGTTTATCATTTTAGGTTCCTTTTCAGCAAGAGAGGTTCCTTTTTGTTGCAGCTCCTTTGGAACCAAAAATTGGTTCTAATAGAAACCCCAGTTTTTTTCTGTGAGGCAATTCAACGGTTTTCTGAAGTTTTCAAGAATTTAGAGAATTCCGTATATTCAAAGAATTCAGGATATGTCTAGTATTCTATGGAATGCGGAGAAATCAAGGATTCCAGATAATTTAAGGAATTTAGAGATTTCCTGGAATTCGGAGAATTCAATGAGTTCAGGGAATTCATAGTATCCTAAACATTTAAAGATTTTTTAGAAATTTAGAAAATTGAGGGAATTTTGATTATTCAAGAATTTCAGAGAATTCTGGATATCTTAGAGCATTTAGGGAATTAGAATTTCAAGGAAGACAGGCCATTCAAGGGTATCTGAAAATTCATAGAATTTTAAGGACTTTACATTATTTAGGGAATTCCAGTATTTCAGATAATTCAAGGAATCCAGAATACGTCTAGTGTTTCAGGAAATGTGAAGGAAGCAAGAATTCAAGAAATTCAGAGATTTTCAGGAATTTAGAGAATTGGAGGGATTCCGAATATTCAGGGAATTCAGATGATTGCAGAGCATTAAGGGAACTAGAAATTCATAATATTAGGAGTATTCGGAATATTCAATGATTTCAAGGAATTCTAAGGTTTTCGAGAATTAAGGGAATTCTGAATATTCAAGCAATTCAGGATATGTATAGTATTTCAGGGAATGCGGAGAAATCAAGGATTTCAGAGAACTTCAGGAATTATGGGATTTTCAGGAATTCTGAGAATTCAAGGAATTCAGGAAATTCATAGTAGTCAAGGAATTTAGTATATCTAAGAAATTTCTAAGACTTTAAAACATTTAGGGAATTCGAGAAATTCAGAGAATTTAGAATATTCAAAGATTTCAGAGAATTCCGCGATTTTAAGGAATTTAGAGAATTTAAGGAAGTAATTTAATTCCTAATATTTAGGAAATTCTGGATATTCAAAGAATTCAAGGATTCCAGAGAATTTCAGAAAATTCAGAGCATTCAGGTAATTTAAGGGATTTTAGGATTTCAGAATAATCAAGAAATTTAGAGATTATCAGGAATGTAGAGAATTCAGGGAATTCCTAATTTTCAAGGAATTCAGATATTTACAGGGATTCCAGAACATCAAGGGAATTCACAGAATTCAGATAATTTAGATTATTCAAGGATTTTCGCAAATTAAAATAATTTCTAATATTCAAGGAATTTAATGAATTTTAAGAATTCCGTGATTTTCAGGAATTCAGAGAATTTAAGGGATTTCAAAACATTTAGCGAATTTAAGGATTTCTGGAAACTTAAGGACTTTAGGGACTTCTAGGGAATTCTGGAAAATTTCTAGGGAGTTTCTAGACATTTATTAGGGGTGTCTAGGGAATTCAGGAACATTAGAGACTTTCAGGGAATTCCGAATATTTAAGGAATTCAAGGATTTCGTGGAATTCAAAAATTTTCAGGGATTTCAGAGAATAAAAGAAATTCAAGGAATTGAGAAAAATGGAGAATTTTAAAGAATGCAGAGAATTTAATGAACTCAGAGAATTGAAGGTTTCAGAGAATTCAGGAAATTAAAGGAATTCAGGGAATTCGAGGAATTGAAGGAGACCAGAGAATTTAAATTAGTGAAGGTTTTTTGAGAGTACAGAAGATTCAAAAGACATTATAAAATTTTAGACTCTGGAAAATTTCCAAATTATAAAAATCCTGTATCTAGACAATTAAAAAACAGTTTAAATAATAAATAATAAAAGATATTTTCATCAACTAAAAGAATGTTATTTCATTCATTATTTTCAATGTTATTATTTAACAATTTTTCAATTGTTTACTTTCGAGATTCTCATAATTTTGATATTTCCCTGTGTCAGTAAATAAAAAATTTTTGTTATTTTAAAATATTAGCAATTTTATTTCGGGAATTTTTAAATCGTGAATTTCAAATTGTCATCAATTTTCTAATTTCAGGAATAACCTTTCTGTAATATTTTCTCTTTCGTAAATTTTCCAGTGTCGGGAGTTTTATTTTTTGTGACTTTTCGGTCGTCGCGGTGCATAAAATAATGTTTAATCAAATCGAGGATAAAATAATTTTTCAACTAAAATTTGATCAAATATTTTTTTAATAATGTTTGATAAAAAAAAGTTTGATTAAATAATTTTTGTTATAACGTTTCAGTAATTAATGTTTTATATCATTATTAATGAAGTAATTTAAAAAATAATATTTTACAAAATAATGTTAGATAAACTAATTTTTTTGAATACTGTTTCATAAAATAATATTTGATAAATTAATTTTCAAAAATATCCTTCGATGGTTTAATGTTTCATATAATGGTTTTTGGTTAAAAATTATTCTGAATAATGTTTTATAAAATTATGTTTGATGAAATAATTAGAAAAAATAATTTTTAAAAATAAAGTTTGATAAAATAATATAAGGAAAAAATTTTTTATGAAATAATGTTTGATAAAATAATGGAATGACTAAAAAATCACGAAAAAGAAAATATTAAAAATAGAAAATTCTAGAAATTAGAAAATTTCGGACATTATAAAATATTTAACACTATAAAATTGCTGACACAAGAAAATTTCAGAATTATTAAATTTTTTGAACCAAACAAATTAAAAATTACTTTGATTATAAATAAATAATTAAAAAACACGTTTTCATAAAAAAAGCATTTTATTGAATTCCTGAAATTAAAAAATAATTTTTTAAAAATTGTTCTTTTTATTTAATTCAGCACATATGTACCTCAAAGTTAAAAAAAAATAACTTTAATTTTAAATTATTTTTAAAAATTAATACTGTTTATTAATAAACAATTTGTTCAAGTGTTCAAATTTTGGAATTTTTTAGTTAGTTTTTTCATTATAATTCGGCGATTTCCTGTCGGGAAATTTACTATTCAAGAATTTTATTAATCGGAAATTTTCAAATTTGGTAATATATTAAATTGCCAGAAATTTAATTATCAGGGAATTTTAAAATTCAGGGTATTTATATTTTGGCAATTTTATAATTTCGAGAATTTTAATATTCGGTCTCTTTTTTTTTATTATTTTATAATTCAAAATTTTTTTAATTCTTTAGATTCGGCAATTTAATTTCGGGAATTTTTTATTATTGGGAATTTTCAAATTCGGTAATATAAACTGTCGGAAATTTTATTTTTCGTGAGTTTTCCTATTCGGGAATTTAAAATAAATTGTTGGCAAGTATATAATTTCCAGAATTTCAGATTTCGTATATTTTCTTTTTCGGAAATTTTCCAGTGTCGGAAATTTTTGTAAATTACAAAAAAAAATTTGGCTTGAAGAAAATGTTCTTTTTTTCATTAAAATACTTGTACCTGAGATCCGATTGAAAAGCAGACATATCACCTCCAGCATGTTCCCCAAGCTTTTTTAAAGTTTCAGCAAGGGGACCGCTCAGGGCCTGCAGTCTTCTCCACGATTGGGCATATTGTCGCCTAACCAATTCGATTATCGTTCCAGTCATAGCGAGACCCACTAAGATGTAAAGAGTGCACAACAACATGTACTTTGGCTTTTCTAAAAAAAAAATAAACAATTTATTAACTGAGTAAAAATTATTTAGAGTCTTCACTAGGGCGGCCCTTGTATTTCTCTTTTCAAATTTCTTCACTCTCACCTCGCCTCCAGTTTTATTAGATTGTCCCAAAAAATAGCTCCGTTAAAATTGAGCAAAATCATTTAATATTTAAAGGTCAAAAGAATTAGCCATGAATTTTGAGGGTGAATGACTTTAAGGCTCTTAAAACGATTCGGGTTTTCTCCAGATCCATAATACGTCTACCAGAATGCATTGTTAAATGTAATATTTTAACCACATAATTTTAAGGCAATTATACAGGCCAGTACAGAGGGATTTTTTCGAAAAATGTTTTTGTTGGTGTCTTTTTTTATAATTGAAGATTGATTGTTTTTGCGCCTGTAAAATGCAACACGCTAGTTATTGTGCATGCCGGACTGCAGCCACCTGAACTAGTTTCTGGTCGTATAAAATCTGCAAGTAGCGTGTCAGTTACGAATGCTAGCGCATCGAATGGTTATCAGGGGGCAATTTTTTTCCTCTGGATTTTCCTCGAGATCGTTATCACTTGCGATAAATATTATTAAATGAATAAAATATCCTATTTTCAACTTCCAAAAAAAAATTTAACAAAAACTATGTTAACAGCGCCGCCTGGTCTCACGATCGATCACTAAAATCGATTTGAATGGACTTCTGGCGTCATATTCAAAAATAGAAAAATTATCCAAACAGATATAGGAGTAATAATTTTTAATAAGTATTAAAAAATTAATATAAACCATAACAGCTGTGATGATAACATTTTCATTGCTACACTTGCGCTTCGCACTTGACAATTGTTTATATAAATGGTTCTCATTAAAAAATAAAACTATGTACACAACATAAAACGGAGTATGAGGACTAGTTACGATTTTTGATAAAATTTTAATAAAGAATAGATGATTTTTTAATTTACTTGATAAAGACTTAAGCCATAGATTTGGTCTCCGTTCTATCAAAAAAAGTGCTAAGTCAACTGATGGATGGAGATGGAAAATAATTTTTTCTACGTTTAAAAAATATTTTAATACAGGTTATCTACTTGCTGATTAGTTACTTAAAACTCTTTAAATAAAGTTCATCAAGAAATTACATTAAGATAGTTTCCGAAAAATATTTTTTTAGATTCTTTGAAAATTTTCGAAATGTTAAAAATGCTCTAAATAACAAACTTAAGCTTTAGTTTGGGACTCTCGAAAAGTGTTTTAAAGCCTAATTTAATTCATCCTTTGTAGGATAAATTACACATTTTTTGAATAAATATATTTGATAAATATCCAAATTCTCATTGGATACAAATAATAAAACTCGATCTCATAAAAATTTTTATATTTTCTTGCTGACTTTAATCTTTTATTTTTAAAACGAGAGAAGGAAAATAAATAAAGTTTACGTAATTGGAGGCAATTTTTTATCTTTGAAATATGGAGAAGTTGATTCACAAAAGCAATATAATTCTGTTAAACAAATGGTTAACATTTTTCCAAATTTACAAATGTTGTTTGCCGATTTAAATTTTCAATATTTCACAATATTCAGTATATTATGCGCCAGGGGGTGGTATCGTTAAAATTTTTGAACTTTTTGATACATTACCAAATTGACTTCTGAAAACTTTGAAAATATGAATCAAACAAGTTCTAAGCAAGACTTCAGATCGTTTCTTCCTTTATCAAAAGTTGCATCTTGAACATTTATAAATTTTAAGAAATTTTTAAGCTTGAAAATTTTTGAAATTCTGAAAATTTTTGAAATTTTTGGAATCTTGAAATATTAGGAGCCATTTAATTTAAAATTATGCAGAGGTGTCAAAGTTAGCAGTGTCAGAATGAATTGCCCTTTAAATATATAATTCTGCAATGGAAATAAAGGGATAGGTACATAGTTAAGCCAAAAAAAATTATGTTAGGAATCACGTGATGTTAAAGTTAACCTTCCAGTAGTAAAAATCAATTGAAAACTGACAGGTTTCTTTTAAATGCTGCATTTTTCTAGTGACTTATTATATTTGAATATATGTTTGTGTATATGATGAGGTAATTCTTGATATATCATATTATCCAAAGAAAATATAAAAATTTTAGACATTAACAAAATGATGGTTATTTTGCTAAAAACATTAAAAGTGGATTTTCAAAAAAAGTCCGCGTTTTAAATTTTGAATATTTTTAAGTGAAGATTTGTTACAATATGTAATATAGTTTTTATAAATGGTTCTTTAGGCAAATAATTTTTCCAGTTAAAAATGTTTTTTAAATCAACATACTGGATTTTCACGTTAATTTGCCAAGAAAAGTAGTAAATGTAGAGAGTGAAAAATTTTAAAAAATAAAATCTGTAAAAAAAATCTTTTATACTTTATTAAAGGGTGCATTTCATCGACTGAAACAGTTTGTTGATCATAACCGCCTTTGCAATTAATGTCTTCCCTTGCACTGTCAGTTTTCTTTATTTAAAAAAAAAATCCGTTAAAGCTCTTTTGCTATTCGTAAAATTTACACGATTTCTGAAAAAGACACTTATTTTCGACTGAATTATAGATTATTTTAATTTTTTAAATTTTCATGGAAGACAATGATTTTATTTTTATCAACATGTAACACACCATAAATAAAACCTTGTATATGTATATACAAATATATAAAAAATCGTATCTATAAACAATGTAGCGCATATTTTAAGCAATCTCTTCTAAAAAAATAAAAATGTTAAATTTAGATTTTTTTCGAAAAATTCAGTTTTAATATTAAAAAAAAATATATATTAAAGAGATTTTTTTGAACTGTATAAGGCCAAGCGTAATAAATAAGGTGTATGAATAATTTTTGTTATTTCCATTTTGAAAATGTAACTTTGAAATATATTATTCCGATCTACGTGACGCCTATTTGCGAATTTCGAAATATTACAGCCTTATTATTTTAATAAAGTCAAAAATATCACACAATTACTGTACAATAGTTGAGGATTAAAATATTTTGTTGAAAATTAGTCTCCTTTGTTTAAATTTAACGGTTTTTTATTTCAAATTAAAATATTTTTTAAAGAAGTATAAACTATTACAGGTTTCGTTGAGAATTAATTATTTATTTCATCTTAAAAGTTGAACTGGTTGTTTGAAAATTCTTCTTTTTAGCTTACAAATTTAACAATTTGGTGAAAAATTAAAGTTTTTAGTTAGGGGTAAACTTATTGGTTTTTAGTTTTTAGTTAAAAAATCAGTTTTTGGTAGAAAATCAGGTCTTTTTTGGTAAAAATTGCAACTATTTGGTTGAAACTTCGACTATATAGTTAAAAATTAAAGTGTT
>JAUELO010000342.1:3099845-3110464 GCA_032357855.1 Amphibolips quercusostensackenii
TATATAACTGTTATGAACAAATACACTTGTATCGCAGCTTAAACAAAAAAAATTTTGATTTTTTGGAGAGAAATTTCTTTTCATCTGAAGGATAAGATCCTGACACAATGGATTGCCGTTCAAAAAAATAATTATCATTGTTTATTAGTTTTTTATTAGTGGAATTATATTTTGCCGAGAAAAAGAACCATACAAGATAAAAAAGGCAAAACTCGTGGATTTCTTTTTAAGAATTGATCAGTACAATGATAATTATCACTATATATTTTCGAATGGCAATTTTTTGTGTAACAATATTATTTTTAAGACGAAAAGAAGTGACTGCAGAATAGGAAAAGGTTCTATGTTCTTTTAAGTGCATTTTTAAATAATAATTGTTGCTAAAAATCGCAATTGTTTTTGAATGTTAATCTTTTGCGTCAAGATATTATTCTTGAGAGAAAAAGAAATTATTCCCCAGAAAAATTTCTATGTTCAAAAACACAAAACAAGTGAATTTGCTTATGAAAATTGTTTATAGCAATCACAATAATTGTGGTCCATTAGTTTTGGGTTGCGATTAATTCTTAATTCTACACAACTTAACGGCCAAATCAATATATGAATGCATTCAAAAAATCAAAATGCAGCAGATGACAGTTTAATTCATTAATTTGTTTATAACAATTATAGAAATAAATGAATGTAGTTTATAATAAAAACGTCAATTAATCGATAGTAAATTTATTGATTCTATTTGTTTTTAAGAAAATGTCAATAAATGATAGAGCTATATAACAAGTATAAAAAATTATGGTTTTTTGACATCTTTCAACTTAAATGACAAATAACCACATTTTTTAATAAGCTTTAAATCGTAAAAAATCTCATTTAAAATCGGTTAAGAAATTCAACTTTCTCTTTGTACCAAAAATTCCACTTTTTTGTCACTTTTCTAGTGGGCACACGATATTTACATAAATAGGTTTATGAACGTTACAAGAGCGTTGTCAATAGGGGTCAAATATCCTGTGCCCACTAAGGTGCGATTTTATTAAAGTATGCATAGTAGGGTGACCAAAAAAAGCCAATATTATGTTTTTTATCACTCACCACTAATCTTGTTCGATTTAATGAAATAATAATTACAGAATTTTGTTTTATTTTTCGAAAGAAGTTTAAAACGTAGGAAATCAACACACTTAACCTTTAACTCAACTCCAATTACACAAATTACGCCAAATACCCCAACTCTCAAAAGCCTCCAGGTAATGCCTGACGGATTCAATCCTGTGGAGTCGTTGAATTCCATACTGTCTGCAAGCGAATTTTGGTTAGAAGCGCTCACATTTGCGTGAAGATTTGATAAGGAGAGTGGAAAACTGCATAAAACAGAACTCCATCAACAGCCGATTTTGGATGCAGCTATTTGAAAGTATTGAGTGCCCATCACCCTTCATCGACGTCAAACCTCCCGCTTAACATTGGTTAACCGCAGCAAAAAACACGACTAATCGGGAATCACGACGGTCACCCATTCGAGCGCTAACCGCGTCCGTCCTTACTTAACGTTCGAGAATTCGAAGAGTAGAAAATCACCACCCAGCTACTACCGTAGATATTATTATTAATGATAATATAATAGTGATAATAGTTAATAAGACTACATTAAGTTCTGTTCAGAAAATGAAACCGTTTTTACGTATATAATCTTTTCAAAAGCCCACTCCCCTCTTTATCAAAAACTCAGGGCCTACCAACTCATTTTTTGATAATCTCCGGCTTGGTGTTTCTGTGGGATTATGTTTAACGTGACTAGAGTAATGTAAAATAGATTAAATTATTAAGCATGTAAATATTCATAGTATTTCCCTTTCAAAGAAATAACTTACAAATACGTTATGTTGTGAAGGTGACGTAGTGTAATTACAAATTTACCATATTTCCTTCCTATTTTTTCATTATAGTTGAAAATGAAGTAAAATGTCAAATCATACAATTTGACGTTTTAAAATTAATGTGCGAAGAAGGATATGGAGGATAGTAGACCACAATAAAGATATCGAAATTGCGAATTTTTTAGACCACGCATTTTTTAGAGAATGAAAAGTAGCAAAAGCGTGCTACGCGCGGGCGTGCATATTTTTAAAAATCTTGAAAGAGATGTTCAATTTTGTGGATCACAAATGACAAATTTCAGAGACAAAAAACCATTGTAAGCAGTGTGAATCATTTTCTAATATTACGCAATATACGCGCGCAAGTATCCGTGCACTGCCCCTTTGTCTCTAATGCTTCTGGTGTTTCACGCATGGGAGAGCAGTTAGTGAGCACCACCACCCTTGCTCCGCACATTACCACATTCCGAGGCCACACGAGGCTAGTAGTTCTAAGAATAGCATATGTTGAGGGTGCTTATCTCGAGAGTTGAGTGTATAAAGAACAATCATTCTGAAATTGTAATGGAAATATCCGGAGAAGATATATAAATTTTATTTGGGATTCCTGAAGGAAATTTTGAATTATTTCAACCAATAAACGAATGTTCAAATAGCAAAACTATAAAGTATACAATTTTAATAATTTAACAGTTTTTTTAAAAACTTGGTTAGTAAATTACAGATTTTCAATTGAATTCATCGAGGAGAAAACATTTTTTTCTTATAAACTCCTTACAATGAAATAGGATATCTTTCAACCTCTAAAAGACTATTAAAAGTATCGGACCTAACACTTTTTATTTCTTAATAAGCTATGAGAATTGAGAAGATTTTATCATGATTATCATCAAATATCACATTTTAAAAAGTTTGTCTCACATACTGCAAAAGTATGTTTCCTTCATTTCTTATAACTGTAAATGTAAAAAAAAAATAAATTTTTGCTAAAATCACAGATAACTCTAAGGTTACTTCATTTGAGGTCGAGGTTTGACCTAAAAGTACAATTTTTATTTTTTATATCAAAAAACTATTTGAGTATGAATATACTTGATGTGGATGCTGAAATGTTTAATGTATTATTTCTCTTGGAAAATTTGAAATAGTTTATCCAGTAACTTAAATTTTGGAGAAGCTTAAACATTATAATACGTTACAAACCTTTTTACTTTCAAATATTCAAAGAAACTTTTCACATTATTTTCAGAATTAAATTAGTAAATAAAAAAGTACTTTTTCCAATATCTGCATAAAACCAAAAAACCTCTTTGGCCACTGAAAATTATAATCAAACGTTTTCTAGCTAAAATTTTCTAGTTTTTAAAAATCTATAAAAATTGAGAAGGCTTCATCGCTAATATGCTAAAATATTTAATTTTCAACAATTAAACTATTTACCTGAATACAGAAACAGTTTTAAGTCGCAGCCCGCTTTAGAAACATAAAAAATAGGCCGCCGTATCCATAAAATCCCCTCGTTTAGATCTCCTAGTACCAAAAATCTAACTATGTGTAAAATACCCTTGTCCATCTCTCTTCAGCCATGGAAATCACCCCTCAGTGTCAAATTCCTCTGTCCAGCTCTACCCAGTCCCTAAAATCAACCCTGCCCATCTTTTTTCTGCCCCGATAATCACACCTAAGTGTAAAATCCCCTTGTACAGCCCTCCGCAAGTCAAAAAATCTGGCTTACGTATAACGTCCCATTGTCCAGCTGTCCCCAGCCTCCAAAATCATCACTAAGTATAAAATCTCCTTGTACAGCACTCTCCAGCCCCAAAAAATACCCCTGAGTATAAAAACCCTTTATGTTTTGAGGTCCTATATGAGCCAGGGTACTTAAAAGTATCAAAATGAAAAATGAACTCTAAAAAATACGAATTTTTTTCCTCACCATCTAGTCAGTCTTTTGGGGTCCTAACCGGGTGCTGGCTAGCCTATCAGGACTAAAAAATTTCTAACTTTTGAATCCAAGTATTTTTTTGCTCGTATCCAAATTATCCAGGGCGTTTAAAAGTTGAAAAGTGAAAATTTACATTAAAAACAAAGATTTTTATTCTCATAATTTGGAAAGTCTTTGGAATCATTTTCAACGTCAAGCATTGAAAAAAGATTTTCATAGGATCAGCTGACTAGCGCTAGATCAGCTCGTCACTTTTACTCTGCGCCATAATACACCGTCTAGACATCACCACATTGTCGATCAGGACGGTCAATCCTATCCTAGAATGGTTCCTGGATAATTTTCTACAAGGATGACTGTCGATTACTATTTTTTTTAATTACGAATCATTTAATCCATATTCATAAGAACTCTACAAAAATCCGCGTTGTTTACAACTAGTGGCTTCAAAACGAGGTTGTCACAGTAAACGACGTCAGAGGCAAAACAGTGTCCTCACGCCCCATAAACAATAATGTTTACAACAAAAATATATTATGATATTTTCACTAATAAATTTCCATTTAAAAATACCTTTAAATAACATAATTCACCCCTTAAAATTTCAATTTTACTGTATTCTTGCCTTATTTAATATTTTTAAGGATTTCTTTTTTAGAACTCCAGTACCAGTTCTTCTACGTATTTCTAAAAAGAACAGTTCTAAAAACCATATAACTTAATAGAAAATTGTGTGTCCCGTCTCACCCTGGTCTCCCTTAATTGAATTATTTTCTTTACGAATAAAACATTGGGGGGGGGGGGGATTTAATGTAACTTTTAAGGGAAATTGAAGTTATTTACGAGTAACCTCTAAAACAATAGTTCATCAAAGAATTAAATGATATAGGCATATAATATTTTTTATCAAATGAATACTTACGTTAGGGTACTGTTTGGCAATATTCTTTGTTTCACAAGGGTCGTTTATAATATCGAAAAGACACTCTGTCTCATTGCAAGTAATAAACGTATTTCGGATCGGATACGAGTAATAGGTGCTATTTGAAAAGCACTGGACAGTTGCTTGCAGTCTCAAACTAACCATCGCACTCGGTTGGGTGACCGGTCCTCCAAGATGAGCTGAAATGCTTCCAGAAACAGCACTTCTCATCACTTTTGTTGTATTATAATTTGGCACTTCTCTATTCCGTCCAGATTCTCCATGAAACCCATCATAATATCCTCTTTTCAATGAACCTATTCCAAAAAATTTCGAAATTAAAAAATAAGCTTGTTAGCTTGGTATTAATTAGTTAATGAACAATTCATTTCATGCAAATTCAACTATTTTTTAATAAGAGCCATCCAGATAGAATTTTGGATAATATTTTAAGGGAGAAAAGAATCTAGCAGTGAATGACAAGAGAATCAAAATTACGATTTTTTTCTGAAGTGAATAAAAAAATACAACATCTCGAATAATTGATCTTAAATAAACAACTGCAGATTTAACTTCTTTTATAGGACTTAGATTTTTTTTTGTAAGTTCTCATATTTAATCATGTGGCTATTTCTCTCGATTTTATAAACTATTTTAAAGACTTGTGGTTCAATAACTAGTGAAGATCTTTAGGATACCAGTTTTTTAAAATTAACTGCGTTACCTCTGACGAGTTTAAATCGATTATTTATCGCCCCCTCAGTTTTTGTAACTTCGTCGATATTCAGTACAATAGATTCTCTGGCATATCCACGACCTTCACTGAGAACTGGCCATTGGTCAACTCCATCAATTTCTCCCAGGTCCTTCAAATTACCGCCTGCTGCCGAATAAAGAGTTGGCAACCAATCTGTTATGTGAATTAATTGTTCTGAGACAACAGCCATTTTTTGCAATCTTGGTGACCAGAGAGCTGCCGTGCCTCTCACTCCACCTTCGTATAATGTGTATTTCGTCTTCAATAGAAATTAGTAGAAATATTATTAAGATCATTTCATAATATGTGCTCCAAGCTTCACATTTTAAAATAATTTAAGAGAAAAATAATTTTTATAATTGAAATTAAGAACTTGAATTTGTTTTACTAACCCCTCTTAGAGGGTAATTTGAGCCCCAGTTTCGAAATTCACCTATGGAAGCAGCTCCATTGTCAGTCAGGAATAAAATCACAGAGTCCTTCAACATTCCTTTATCTCCCAACGAAGCAACGACTCTACCAAGTGAACCGTCCAAACGAGAAACCATCACTGGATAATAAAATGTATACAATATTATAGCTACTTTATCACGGCGGTTTAAAGTAATTTAAAAAGTTCTAAATTGGCGATTTATAAAACTGGACAATTTCAAAATAAAAAACAGGAACAATTTTATCATTCTAAAGTATAAGTCACTAGAAATGAACATTTTTTATTTTAAGGACATCAAATATAACATTTTCAAGTTGTATAGTTTCAAACCGAGTGTATCCACAATAAAAGATTCAAGATGGAACAATTGTAAATTTATGGTAATCATAATTCAGCAGACTGCAAAAGAAGCACAAAAAATTTCAAAATGTACGAGATTGCGCGATTGAAATTAAAAAATTGTCGCATTATTCAATTTTGAAAGTTTTCAATTCAATTATAGACCCTCAATTGGGAGTTGTACTATTTCGAACAATTTGATCTTTTAGCGAGATAATTTTTAATGCTTCACTTAAAAATTGTACAACTTAAAGCGCTTTAAATTTAAAATTGTCTAATTTCTGAAATTTCAATCTTAATTAATTCAAGTTTAAATTTTGTGAATTTTTAATAGTTCATTTCAAAATTGTACACCTTCATTATATCAAACAATGCTAGTTTAAAACATTCTAATTTATAAAGTATCAAACCAAAATTACTAAATATTTAGAGCCTTAAATTTGACATTATTTAATTATGAAAAAAATTCTCTTTCAAATTGTCCAATTTTTAGCGCTTGAATTCAGATTTGTTAAAAACCCAACACACCTAAATTGTCCAACCTTTATTATTTGAATCTGAAATGATTTAATTTGATTGATAATAAAACCAATCATAAATAAAATTTTTCAAAATTCTTTTTATTACTCCCAAAACTGAAATCTCAACCCTACACGCAATTAAGTTCTGATCTTGTCGTACTATCGGGGATCAAGAAATTTATATGGTGAGGGTAAGTAAGGAATGTGTAGAAGAAGGGATGGATTTTAGATAAACCTAGAAATAGCGTCTTGCTTATTAAAAGAGCATACTCATCCCAGAACCACGCTTCGACAGGGGCAGCTGATAAATCACTCTAGCAATCACCCCAGGCGGAAAGCTTCACAATTGACAAAGAAATCGTTAAAGCTCACATCATTTCATGAAATAAAATTATGTGACTTTTATGCAAAGTCATTGGATAGGTTTGACCTACTAAAAATTAGGAAAATTTTCGGTCAAATATAAATTCATATATCATTTTCGGTTCTCTCCTGGTCTTGAAAAATTCCTGGTCATTTCACGATTTTCCGCCCAGTGACCACTACGTCTACTTAAATCCTCTTTATAAATAAATATATCAACATTTTTTTTTAAGATCGAAATGAAATTTGCTTTTATATGAACACTCACGAATAAGAAAAAACTTCCAACTACCTTCTTTCCGATTCATTAGAGACAAATATATAATAGAAGGAGAAAAGGGAGAATAGGGAAAGCTTGGTTCTGAATCAACCTCAAATATAAATATGATACAAAAATTGAAACATACTTGCAAATTTTCTGCGGTTAGGTTCGCGAATATGGGCGAATTCCTTATTGTTAAAACTGTCTAATGGAACTTCCAGAGGAGCATGCCCTGCTAAATGCGAAATCTGGAGATATAAAGGTCGTTGTGGATCGTGATGGTCAATAATTCTGAGAGCTTCTTCAGTAAAAAGGTCGGTGGCATATTGACCCTGCATTCCATGACCTGGTACATCCCCTCGATGCAGATCCAAACCACTCATATTCTTAAAACAATTAATTATATTGATTTTAAGGCGATGTAGGACTTTTCCGATGCCTACTTTATCTGCATTTTTTCGCAATAAGTTACGTCCACACCAAATGATATATCGAGTTAAAAATTTGGAAAATGAAATAATTGACACTAGAAAACGTTTATATGGTCTTAAATATTTGTAATTAAAAACAAAATTCCAAAAATAATTTTTTGTAATTGTAAATGTTTAGGACCATAACAACGTTTCTTAGTGCCTTTTATTAATTTCCCAAACTTTCAACCAGATATCTTATTTTGCGGGAAGTGAGTTATGGTGAAAACTGTTGGTAAGGTAGGAATCGAGTAAGTGGTACATGGCCTTAAGTTTAATTTGAATTTGAATATGCAGAATTGTAATTTAAACCTAAACACTGTAATACTAACCCCTTGAGAATATCTGTAATCATAATAACTAATGTAGCTATTATAATATCCCAAAAAGGATTCAAACCCTCTGTGTAAAGGTGTGTGTTGGGGTGTATGGTAGCCCACATGCCATTTTCCTATAAGTCTTGTCACATATCCTAATTCTCGCAAATGTTCAGGTAAAATTTGAATATTCAGTGGAATCCCTCTAGGTTCTCCACCCTTAATCCCACCACCTTGCATACCTAAATATTTGATAATTTTTCATTATTTTAAATTATTAATTGGTTTTTACATAATAATCATAAGTATTTATTATTTTCGGGTTCACACTTCAGCATTGAAAATGCGAAAAAAAGATGTATTAATTATTCAATGTTGAAGGCTTGAGATTGAAATTTTTTTAATTACAACCATTTTTGAATTGAAACTATAGAGTATATATAATTAAAGCACAGCTTGTAATTTTTTCAAACATTAAACTCTTAACACTAAAGCTCAAGGTGTCGAATGATCCAAAAGTGGACGAAAATATTACACAATACAGAACAAATTACCGTTAAAGTTGAAATTCTTGAATCTTTAGTGATTTTTCTATTTGAGAGTTTTAATTTGCAAATTTTAAGTTCCAAGTGGGTTAAATGTCAGATTGTCAAACTTTCAATACATTAAAAAATTTATGAAATATTCAGTTTTGACCGATTCTAATTTTAAATTGTTCAATTACGAATGCTAAAATTAAAACTTTTCCATTATTTTCATGCGTTTTAGATTTGCAATAGAACAATTTAAATTACCTAAATTAAAAAATCATTTATTTCGGAAAATTTCCAAATTTTCACAATTTAACAAAGGACTACATATTATTAATAATCAAATTCAACACACCCATTCGTAGAGGATATTTTCCAGTAAGGAACGCTGCTCTCGAAGGAGTGCAAGATGGAAGCACATAATGTCTGTTTAAAATTATTCCATTGTACGCCAAAGCATCGATATTTGGGGTTGGAATTTGGTTAGATCCGTGAAAACCAACATCATTCCATCCCTGATGAAAATATTGTCGTAATTAATTCTTAATTATTTTATTTGTCACAAATCTATCCGGAAAATAATATTTATGCATATAAATTTATATAATTAATTGTCATTAAATCATTTCCTATTTATTTGTGTAATTTAAATGTACTCTTCAGTACTAGCTTACTTTAAAGGTCTAACCTGTTATTGTTACATGAGAGACCTGGGTGGAATTCCCCTCCGAAATGATAATTTTGTAAAAATTTAAATTTTCTGTTTTAGTATTATATAAAAAAATTAATTAGAGATATTTTGAAATCAGTTAATGCATGTTCAGTTCAGCTTCTGAATTTTAAAGGTCATCAAATTTTATCTATGGGCTCAAAAATTATGAATAAATATAGGTAGACACAGTTTTTAATATTATATAACAATAAAATATTATAAATACAAAGATATTGTTGTGCAAGTTACACGATTATTTCTTTGATTCAAACTGAAGGAACTGTAAGTTCGTTTCTACTTTGTTCGTATTTAAAATTGCATGGTGGTCATTTTATGAGCACTTTGCTATCTCATTATAATTTATTAGCAAATGCGTTTGCTTTCTTAAAGATGAAGCATTAATGATTTGAAATCCTGAAAGATTTTTATATATAATACCGCTCCACGAAAGATAATAATTCCTGTTTAATAGACCCATGTTTTCAACAATAAAATTTTAATAACATCTTTATAGAAATGACAAGAGATTTTTGTCCGGTGTATTTGAAGACACTTCGCTGAAAAAAATCTGCTACAAAAAAATTGTATATCTTTGAAAAATAAAAAATCTGCAGGCATCACGGGCACATTGACATTGCGCGCTTCGCGCTCGTCTCTTTTTAGTTTTCGCACTTCCTGCTCGGCTCAGATAGAAAGAAGAAGTTCACTTGCAAATATTATAAAATTGCCAAAACCTTTACGATTAAAGTAATTGTTAAATCTGCTTTTATTTTAGATTAAAAAGGAAGTTTATTTACTCAAGGCTCTATTGGCTTTAAGGAACACATTTTCATTACAATACCTGCGCTTCGCGCTTCATTTTTTATATGTATTTATATAATTCCCTGATAAATTATATAAGAACAATAATTTTTTATTGTATATTTTTGGGTACGGCAAAATTTCTGCACGATTACAATAACCTTCGATTTAATTATAACATTATTGGAATGATTTGTGTTTTTTCACTTTGCTTTTAAAATACAAAGAAAAACTTTTAATTACTCAAGCAACAGTTTTGGTTTAAATACTGAAAATGCTATCAAACAAGCTACAATAACATTTAATTTAACAAAATTTTTTGTCTCAATCATATCTACAAATTTGCTTAGAATTAAATATATATTTATAC
>JAUELO010000342.1:3145837-3158155 GCA_032357855.1 Amphibolips quercusostensackenii
ACGCTAAAAGGATTTATCATCTAAGCGAGGAGGAATACAACGAAAAACTACAAAGCTGGATTTCAGGAGTCGTCGGAGAAAGATATCAAAAAGTTTAAAAGTAATTGATGGAGTGTAAATAATTTTTTATTTTTGTAAATAAAGCTGCCCGCCACAGTAAATGTAAAAAAAAATTATTTCTGGGTTCATCTTCTCAAAAAGTATAATTTAATATTTCGTACAATTTTCAAAACGAAGCTAGAAATAAAATTTCTAACTGAAAACGCAGTTAGAACGCTTTGCGATAAACAAAGTGTCACACTTTCAAAGTATCTGAAAGTTAAACATTTGAATCTTGAAAGCCTTCCTGATAAAAAAGGTCCCAATCGAACTAAAATAAATGGTAGGAAACTGAACAATTAAAGCAATTTTCAAGTTTATAAAGTTAAACGTGTAAAAACTAAAGAAGGTTCGATCAAATGTTTAATTATCTGTCTTATAAATCATTGAAAATATTCAATATTTATGATACTTGAAATTTGTCCTTTTACAGAATTTAGGAAACTGGATTATTTAAACAGTAATAATTGTTTTTATTTGATATAATCATGATTAAAAAACAAATTTAAGGTTCTAAAATCTAAATAACAATTAGAAATAATCTGTGTGTGGGTACTAAAACTCGTTTGTTTCAAAAAATTTCAACGTTTTGTGCAGCGCAATGTTAGATAGTATGAAAGTGGAAGATGCACTTTTTTGGTAAATAAAAGTTTCAATAGTATTCTTCTTTGAGAAAATACAGGAATGTTTTCAAAAAATTGTATACTAAAGATGACAGCCTGCAAACCCTGTAAATAGAAAGGTGAGGGTTTCACTGAAATCCGTAGTAAAACAATTCATGTAAGAAAACTCATTTGAGGTGGGATCCTGCATTGTCACTACTTCTTTTAGAACCCACCTACCAAATAAGACTGGAAAGGGTGTGAGGCGTGTGAATATAATGGGCAAGAATATATCTGTGGCGACACAATTTGAATGTGGATTCTGATATGGGACATTTTTTCCAGATATTAATTTTTTAATAATAACAATATTGATTTTTTCCTTAATTTACCCAATTCTTTATAAGAAATTTGGCGGGCAAATTGAAACTAAAACTTTAAAAATCAATATCTCTTAAAATAAATAATAGTAATAATAATAAAATAAATAATTCCTATAAAAAAACAAAGAAAATCGCATTTAATTTCGAAAAAAGGTCACAAAAAGTCATAATTTACAGTTAGTCACAAGGCATAATTCATTTAAACTTAAAATTACTAAGCAATTAAGGCTTTAAATTTAAGACTGAAATTTGAATATAAAATTGTTTATTTTTTTCATAATTCAGACTTTACATCCCAAAATGCTCTCGAAACAAGGGAAATAGTGTAATTTTTCACGATAATAGGGGAATAAATTCTTTTTTAAATAAAATTAATATAGATGCAATATTGATTTCAATATGAAACTTTAAATTTTGAAGATTTTAATTCGAAATATATTCTATTTTCAACAAAGCAGTTGATTATTCAACCAAAAGAGACGAATTTTAAAACAAATAGTTGAGTTTTAAATTAAAAAAGTCGAATGATTAAAAAAACAGTTGACTTTAAACACGAAATATTAATTTTGAGTCAAATAATTGGAGTTAAAAAAATGATAATTTTCAACAGAACCAAGTAGTTGAGAACTTTCAATCACAAGAGACAAATTTTTAACAAAGTAATATTTTTAGGCAAGTAGTTAAATTTTCAACCTACAAAAATGAATTTTCAACAAAAAAGATCATTTTCTACGAAAAAGCTTAATTTAAAACCAAATAGTTGAATTTTCAACAAGAAAGTTAATATTTAACGAAGAAAGATGAATATTCAATCAAAACAGATTACTTTTATACCACAGAACATGAATTTGCTATCCATGAGTAAGATTTTTCTACCCAAAAAGGCGAATGTTCAATAAAACAGTTTAATTTTCGATCAAGAAGGATGAATCTTTAACAAAATAATTACATTTTCAATCAAATAGTAGAATTTGTAACCAAAAATAATTAACTTTCAATCAAAAATAGTCGGATTTTCTTATTCGGTTTTATTGATTCAGTTCGAATTTAGGCGAAAAAGCGAGAAAAAGGGGAAAGAGTGAGAGGACTCTTGATTTTGAAAAAAAATGTTGATTTTGAACGTTTTCGTCTTAAAAATGTTCTATAGTTATGGCTTGCAATTAGAAAAAATTAAAACTTCGAATACGAATTCACAAAATTCGAAATTGTTCAATTTCAAATGCTATTAATTAAGTCTTCTCAGAATAATGCTTTCATGGTAAATTATTCAATTTTTAATATTCTGAATTAAAATAGTACAATTTTTTCTTGTTTGAAATTCAATTTCAAAAGTTTAATTTTGATTGAAATTGAAACTGAGTATAGCGAATTTGTGAGAAAAACGTCGATTAGTCTCATTTTTTCAAAAAAGTCGAAAAAGTCGCACGATCCGAGCCCTGATAATCACTTCGCGATGTGTCCACAAGAACGCGGACGGGCAATAGAGGTTAGGCTGTCAGCGAACTGAGAAACAACTCTTAAATCGCATGGCGCTACACTAAAATACCTTACAACCTCTTCAGCATGCTGAAAATATGCTTTAAAAAAATAAAACTTTTTAAAAAAATTATCGGTAACGATCATTTTTTTACCGGTACCGACAGCACACTTTGTTTTCTAAAATTAGGTTTGAAATAGTAAAAGCAGAATTATTTTGTAGTAATTCTTTATTTACTATAAAACTATGCACTGTGCCTTCAACAAATAACTGAGAGGAACTCTCAAGTGTCCAAAAGAGGATACTTTACGTGGATGTAGCGACGTCGAACAAGAAATGGGAAATAAAATACACGGTACGGCCGAGACGACGCTGCATGTAGTCTATTTAAAAAATCTCACACGAACGCCTTAAAAAAAGGTTTCACTTTAAAACGAAAGACAGATTCTTCTTGGTGTGTTGATTCCCTATTGTTACATTAATCGATCTCGATATTCTACAGAATAGTGGGTATTTGAATTAATTTAAATCTCGGCACGTATACCGCCTAATACTGCAGCCACAGTTCGAAGCCCGTGGCAGATTTTTTTTTAGTGCTAAGTTCATCATGTATTCATTCCGCAAGAGTGCTGCTCATCGATCGTCGAAAACTGATCCCCAAAGATGAGACGAGCCCGATTCAAAGTCAGTACCCAATAAGGATTTACAAAAGTTACATTCGAAGCTTAACCGACGCTATATACTCTTATAAATTCATGCAAAAAGGCCACTATACCTATATACTGCTGCGATCGTAATGGATACAAATCTTGAACATTTACACAATAAAGGATCGCTACTAAGTTTCTCTAGTTCCCTCTGTAAGGCTCTTTACGTACGCAGTGTTATAAAAAAAGTAATCTTCGATACTTTTTCCCTACCTTAGCGGTATCACCGAAACATTCTAAAATAGGATCATACACTCTCGAAATTCAAAGAAATAAGATACGCTCGAACAAAGCTGTATTATTTACACAGTATTTACAGCTCAAATCGGTACGACCTCTGCGAGAAGCATTTCTCTGATTGACACTTCGATTCCAAGTCTGAAATTGATACACAGAAACTTCATAAGACGTCGATGATAATTTAATAAATTCAGAGAAACCGTTTCGCCAGAGCGCAGATCTGAGAATGAGAAAAAATCGTCTTAGACTCGGTAGCGTAACGCACGAAATAAAAACTCTGGTGGAACGAAGCAAAGACTAAATACGAGATTGCTGGGCAGCTCTGAGGTTTATATAGAAGCTATTTTGGATTCTCGAATATGATTAATAAATTTTCAGAGCCGATGACCTGCCACGCACGCCAACCAGTCTTATGATTTTCTCTTACAGATTTAGGTTGGTATAAAATGCGACGGTTTATTTGGAACGCAGATCCGCTGGCGAACGCCAGTCACATTATACTCTAAAATACGCTAGCTTCATTCGTGTGTATTCACATTAACGTTTAATAATATTAATAATAATAATAGCGATTCTAGCAATAATCAACTCATAGCGGAGATGGCCTTTTTCCAAGAGAGTGGCTAACTTTCACAGTACCCCCCCCCCCCCCCCAACCGTAATTTTAAATCGCAATAGTTTTTTCTATAAGAGCTTATCTTATTTTCAACAAGTTATATGGGTAATATTAACATAACAGCCAGCCAGCAGCGCGAAGATTATTTACCTCTTTTTTCTCATTTACCGTCTTGCCAAAAAGGCTTGTCTAATATTACAGTAGCCAATCGATCAACAACGTTTTGCCATCTCATTCCCATAAATTCACTTCATAGAGGAAGAGTAGCTACATCGAAATGAAGGTAGAAACTAGACAGATTTTACTATTTTTCACTTAAAGATGTCAGTCAACTACTCTAAAGACACATACAAGCGACTGAAGCACGCCGAGAGTGAGAAAGTTGAAAACTAATCATTAAGATACCTTTATCTTAAAAGAATCTCTCTCGGAATATATGTCTAAAACAACCACTCTGGCGCTCTTTAGTCGTCGAAACTAACAATTTGGCGTGGGTCGTCTAAACTAACCACTCTGCTTTTCAAGTAAGTTCCTCGTTTTAGTATGTATATGCGGCGCTAAATGCCAAATCAAACAGCAGATAGATTTAGTATATTATTTAGAATTATTTTTAATTAACTTGAATTCCTTTGAAATCTTTTTAATTGTATGGATTGCTTTTTTAAACTCTTTCAAGTTCTATGAATTCTTCCGAATTCCTCTAAATTTCTTGCATTATATAGAAGAATTCAAGTAAGTTAAATGAATTCGATCGAATTTGAAAGAATTTAAAAGAATTTAAATCCATATAAAGGAATTCAATGTAAATTCAAAGGGACTCAAGCGAAATAAAAATACTTCTGAATAATATACTAAACCAGAGAGTAATAATTAATAAACCTGTCTGCTGTTTACTGCATATGTGTATTGTGTACTAAAACGAAGGGCGAACTCAAAAAGTAGAGTGATTAGTTTCAATGACCAACACCAGAGTGGTCGTTTTAGACGTACACTTCGAGAGAAGTTCACAATAAAATGGTGCGAATTCCCTATTAGATAGAATAAAACTCCAGATATCTCTACGTTTATAAAACTACCACATGGACAAGAAAAAATATCGTATCTCTCGCGAGCTTAATTACCAGAATTATTTCATTATTATTATTATTATTATTACTATTATTATTTGCCAGGTTTTGTCACTGCCTTTTGGAATGCCGAGGTATGGATAAATAATCGCAAAACGTGGTTTGCTCGACTGTCCAATGAGAAAGAAAGATATGATTAATACGTGTCAAGAGTTTTCGCGCAGGACTTGCCTCCGATGCTGATCCATTTAGATTCTTTTCTCGCTGGTTAACGAGTCGGAAGACGTTTTGCGTAGAAGGCGTGTCTCCTTTTTTTTCTTCTTTTTTTGATCCGGTGATCTTTTGCTCCTGGTGCTGCGCTTTTTCTAAACGAAAACTAACTTCCGATAGTAGTGCAGTAAAGGAGCGGACAAATCGGAAGGTCATGAGGTAGGGACTAGCAGTTGTTGGGATCAGGTGGTGTGACGAGGTATTCGTCGGCACGTTTATGATCTGAGAGTGCTCGCATCGTGTACGAATCCTGAGGCAATTCGCTTTTTCTTCGCAGCAGTGGTTTTGATTTATTCGTGATGGTCATTTTCTTTACCTGGAATTTAGAGAAACAACCAAAAAAAGCAAGATTATTATATACAATTATTAACAGTTTGTCTTTTAGAGGGTCATCACTAAAATCATTGAAAAAACCCCAGTCGTTTTCGGGTCAGTCAAATTTTTTGATTCAAGATTTCACGAGTGGAGAATGAATAATTTCGAGTACTTAAAATGTCTAAATTGACGAATCTAACAGGGCACTATTCTAAATTTGAAGAGATTTCAATTTAAACGTTCAATATTGTGAACTTTTTGAATTAAAGCCTTCTTGGCTTCAATAGCTTTGATTTCAAGAACTTTAAGATTAGATAATCTACAAATAGAAGCATTTAAAGCTGTACAATTACAATGATAACGTTTCAATTTGAACAATTTCCATCTCAAGCGTTCATAATTAAGAGGATGGACTTATGGTTGTAAGAACCACAAAACGGAAATTTATTCTGAACTTAAAGATTCCAAACTGAACAATTTAAATGTGAGAATAATCACATTTCGACAAATTGAAAATTACTCAAATATTGCGGCATTCCATTTGAATTTTTCCAATTTTGAAATGGAAGTAATCAATTAAAAATTATTAAATTTCAAACTGGCAGACCTAAATTGTTGGAATAAATTAAAAAGCTTGAAGAATGCGAAAATCTCTGAATGAAAAGCATTAAGATTCAACAGCTTCAAAATAGAAGGCATTTAAGTGGCAAATATTTTTATTTTAGAGCCTTCATTATTTTATAATTTGAAAATATAGGCCAAAAAATTAAACGATTTTAAATTTAGGGCAATACGAATTCGACATACTCTTAATAAAGCATTGAAAATTGATTAACTTTCAGGAATTCAACTAGAAATTGTGCAAGTTTGCACGATTAAAATTTAAAATATTATCCAAATTTCGAATATTTGAATTTGAAATATGTTTTGGAAAAATTTTAATGTAAATAGTTCAAATGCTTACTAGTGTTTCCAATTTAAAATAAAATTACAGAATAATGAAGTGTTCTATTGAAAATTGTTAAAATTCAAACACCATCAATTTCACATGGTTCTGAAGTTTCTATGAAACGATTTGGGAATCAGGCTTTCAAAATTAAATACTTATAAATTTTTTTAAATTCGAAATTTAACATTTCAAAGTTAAGGCATCCAAAAACATGGAGTAATTTGAACCGAAAATGCTTGAAACTGTACAATTTAAAATCGAAATCATCGTTTAACATAGAAGATTTTTTATGCAAAAAATTTAAAACATACAAAAATGGCGTATTTAAAGAATTTTACTCTTGAGTAAACATTTTTCCTTATCGCTTCTTACCAATTTAAAAAAATGATGGGATTTTAATTAATTAAACTTACTTTCTTGGGAGAAAGATTCTCTATAACTTGAGTTCGTCCAATTTTTCAAAAACTATATTTTAATGATTTCTTCCGCCATTAAATAATTTTTTTCTAAATCTTGGATTAGCCAAATTGTGGAGAATCTTTTTCTCGAGAAAATAAGCTATTCATCTGACATTCATTAAAATCTTAGATTATTATTATTATATTTTACTTGTTCTCGGGTTTAATTTAATTAGTTAATTAAATTAATTTAATACGATGTTTGAAATCTTTTGCGATGATGTTGCAGGTACAAAGTTAGGAACATGGTGTAGTTTGGAGTTTGTCTTTTACCGTTGTTATTCTGACACTCGTTCGAATCTAGCCTCGTTTATACTACCAGGAATCAAGCAATTTATATGGAAGAAATAAAATAATTCGGCCAAAAATATAATTTTTTCTTTGAACGGTACCACAAATAATAAAACTATTGCAATTCTTGTAACTACGTTTAATTATTCTTTTGACCTACTTTTTTGTGTCAGCAGTGCATACATATATTCCGACAGGCAAGTCAAATAAATGCTTGTAAAATTTACTATAAGTTCATGTTTGTTTAAAGTAAGTTCATTTAGATTATAATGTCTTGCATTTTTTAATAAGTAGTCCTAATAACATCAATAAAATGAAACATTTTGTTTTAGATAGAGTTACTTTTATTATGCAATAAATGCTTCAAACTTCACAAAACAATCGTAAAAACACTTTTATACACAAATTAGAATGCATCTTTTAAATTTTATCTACTCTTTCTAGTTCTTACTTTTGTCACCAGATAACGTATCACGGTTTAACCATTCCTAATAGAATGTATAAATCAATATTTTCAAAAATTAAACTAATATAAAAAAATATAAATTCTTTATAACTAACAAAATTATTAATGGCAATAAAAGTTACAAAGGTATTTAAATATTTACACAGTTAAATTTAATACAATAGGATGTAAAAGTTAAAATTAAAAGCCTCGAATTAAATTTCAACGTTATTAAAATCAAGAAGCTTTGTATCTGATAAACTCTATATTTGAAATAGTTAATTCTCAAATAAAATCTTTCAAGTAGAAAAACATTAAATTTGAAATCTTTAAATTCAACTACTTTAAATTTACGTATCTTCGTGTTAAAAACAACTTTTAGAGTCAAGAGCTTATTGATTATTGTAATGAAAACGAAAATTAAAATTACTATAAAAATAATAAACAAACCTCTTGAGCCTTTGCTTCTATCTTTTCTAAAGTCAGCGGAGCTTGGTCGTTTTCAACATCTTCATCCGGCGGTGGACTATCTACTTGCTGCGTCGCCGAATAAGGTTGATTTTGTGCCCCCTTGATATTCAAATTATAATTCGGATGCCTCATAGCCAAAGCTTCCACCTTGGTCCACGCTTCGTCCCTTTCCTTCAGAAGTTTCTTCTCCTTCTGACGATCCTTTCAAAGAAAGGCAATCATATTTTAACTGTCAAACCAAACTGTTGCACTTTCCACCAAAAAGATGAGCTTTTAATAAAATAGTTGAATTTTCAAAAAATAATTAAATTTTCAACCAAATAGTAAAATTAGTAACCAACAAAGATGAATTCTGAACCAAAAATATAAGAATAGACTTTTCAAATAAAAAGAAATAATTTTCAACCAAACAAGATGATTTTGTTAACAAAATAGTTGAATTTTTAACAAAATAATTAAGTTTTCAACCAAATAGTTGAATTTTTAACTACAAGAGATGAATTCTGGTCCCAAAATATAATAGTAGAATTTTCAAAGACTGAGAATTCAATTTCAACATAAAAAAATGACTTTTATACCAAAAGATGAATTTTCAATCAAAAAGGACCAATTTTCCATAAAAAAGACGAAAATTCTCGATCAAAAACCGGAAAGAATTAATTCATTACCAGAAATATAATAGTAGACTTTTCAATTTAAAAGAATTAACTTTCATCAAAAATAGTTTGATTTTCTTATTGGGTTCTATTAATTCAGTTCTAATTTAAAAGCAAAAAGGAGAAAAAAGGAATTCTCTAAAAAACAGGAAAAGATTAGAATAGGGGAAAGAGTGCGAAGTCTGTGACTAAATGAACTGCACTGAAAATTCTGCTCAAGGAAGCAACTGGTGTTATTTCTAAATATGACTTGTGACGTTTCACACGGAAAGGGCCCATTCTGTCGATCGTCGTTTAGGAGATATTCGGGTTTTTGTGATACAGGATCTAAATAAAGATTTTGGATTTTCCGAAGTAACCAGAAGAGGGTAAGTTTTATATTTGAAGACAAAATATATAACATGTGAGCTTATTGCACTCTCCAACTTGAAATCAGTTTTTCTCCAAAAACGGGTTTTCAATTTATTTGCGAAAAATTTAAAGTATCCCTAATTTTACTTTATTATGCCACTTATTAGTAATTGATTATACAAATTTAGGTTAACTATGCAATTAATATGTCAAATATCTAAAAAAGTAGTTTTCGATTTCAAATATAAAAGAAAATTTAGTATTTGAGTGCTAAATATAAAATGACCTTTAATATTTTAACGGATATGGTTTATTATACTGAGCACAATTCCAACCATGTTTTTTCGAAGTGTAAGACGATATTTATTGCAAAAGTAAAAATAAATCTGAAAAATTCCCGGCTATTTCCCAAAGCTCAAACTTCCAGGCTAACTCATGGTTTCCACGGTCAGTGGCCACCCTACAAAATACAAAAAAAAATAAAGTAAAACCCAACCACTTACCTGGCAGTATTGTTGTGAGCATTCATCAAACACTTTTTGATTCATCTCCATAAAAAGCTTCAACGCGTTGTAAATAAGTCCGTGAATTGTTTTGTTCCAATGATTTCTCGAATTCCTGTACAACGCTGGGTACATAATTGGTAAAATTACAGAATAATTGTCCGATATCAGCGACATTATGTACTCGTTGTTCCAATAGTAGAGAGCTCTCTCAGCCACCTAAAAACAAAAGATAACATATTGTAATATGAAGAAATTACTTTTAAGTAAGTTAATTATAATTTTAAGGTTTTAATTTAATACCTGATTACTAATTTATTTCCAATTTGCTTAATTACCTGGAAATGTGGGGATGATACACATTTGGCTAATTGCCTGAAAAGTGGGTCCATGACCTTTTGAAATTCGGCTGGTTCTATGACGTCTAAGATCTCTTCGAGTTCGTTGAGGAACATCACTTCCTTGGGAGAATGAGTCTTTGGCCAAAACTTCAAGAGATTTCTGATGACTGGTTCAGTCAAGGATGGATCTTTCTCCAAAAATTGGACTACGCAGTAGGCCAACTGCGGATGATAGACCGACAAAGACTTTGCTTTGTGAAGAGGTAAAAGAACCTTGAGCAAAAATACCTTATGCTCCTCTTTCAAAGGTAACGCAAAGCCGTTGATGATGCTGGAAAAGGCGAAATATACTAGGTAATCGACCTCAGTACTTTATACCTTTTTTTTAAAAATTTGTTAATGAATCTCAAATTCAGGGTGTAGATTCAGTCCACGACTTCCAATTTCTAGTTTCTCCGGATTAGATTTTTTACTTTTCTAACATGATTAAAAATAATTTACATTTTAATGCAAAATATCAGTTCCTGAAATTTAGAAAATGTAGCTTTTTAACATTAAAAATAAATGTATTTTAAATCGAAAGCGTTCGAAACTGAATAATTTCAATCTCAGAGTCACTCCAAATCATAACGTAATTTGAAATCATAACGTTGATAAATGAAAAGTTTCAAAATCAATAATTCAGATTTAAGTTTCAAATTTTTAATCATTTGAAACCTCACTAGCTCAAAACAGCAAAATTTTTAATTTGAAGAATCTGAAACTGTAAGAATGTATATGACTTCAAATAGTATGGATAGAGAAAATAACAATTTGAAGTAAAAAAGGGTTTAATATATTATGGACAAGAATAAACAGGTCTCGGAAGAAAATATTTAGTTATACTTTCTAGAATTACAATGTTATTATTGACGGTATAGTTTTAAAGAGAAAAAAACTTAAATATTTAAAACATTTTATTTCTGACCGTACTTTTTTTCTTATCGTTTCTGGACAATTTTTAAAAAAGTTATGGGAGTTCTTCATTGAGAGCTTATATTTTCGGAAAAATGATTCTCTACAACTTGATCTTATCCAAGTTTGTAAAAGACATATTTCAATGGCTGAAATCTCAGCAAAACTAATTTGTTAAAAACAAAATTTTATAAAGAAATAACTATATTTGATCAAAATTTTTAAAAATTGGATGACGCTAAGCTGTACAGAATCTTTTTCTCGAAAAAATAAGCATATTATTCATTAAAATTGCATAATTTCTAAAAATTTGGTAAGAAACGATAAGTGAACAAAGTTCGGTCAAAACTAAAATTTTGTAAATACATCATTTTTTGGTGTGTCAAATTTTCATGGTAAAAAATCTCTTTCCTTTTAAACGATACCATCAATATTAATGTTTTTAAACTTTTTTCACAGAGAACTCTTGTTTCGTGACAATATATCTTCAAAGTTCCAAATAAAACTAACTCCTAAGTTGAGACTTTTATCATTTTATAGGAGGAACATGTACAATTTACAGATCATAATATCTGGAAAAAAATTGTAAATACTTTCTTATAAAATACAAAAAAGAGTTCAGAAGGTAACTTATTTCCTGAGAATTCCATAATACCACGAAGCAGTAAAAGGAGACCTCACTCCCATGCGGCTTTTGAAAAATTTGTACGCATCCCTGTTGAAAATTCCTATATGGAACCCTGTATGGAACCCTATATCGGAATATTTGCAAGAACCTGTACAGGATCCTATGAGAGTTCCTATGTAGGCTCTGGCATATGAGCCCTACAAGAAAAAGTGACAAGGATCCTATGTAGGTTCCTGTACAGTTTCCTGGTCATCGTGAAATGGCTGGCTTAGGATCTTACCCAGGTACCCATGTAGAGAGAAAGACGGTCCCCTCGTAGGATCCTCTACGTTTGGTTTTCCGCTAAGGTTCCTATACGCCAAACTTAACTAGTCTGTATGGGAAACTTTAAATGATCCTGTGCATGTTCCTGCAGAAGAACATGTACGGTATCCCACTCAAATTTACAGGTTTCTGTGCAGGCACGTTTGTAGAATCCTGTATAGTTTTACCTTG
>JAUELO010000342.1:3190801-3201200 GCA_032357855.1 Amphibolips quercusostensackenii
TATGAAAATATACTGTATAAAGTAAACGGATTATTTAGAGATCTTTGCCGATTTTCAGTTTTTGCAGCGGATAGTAATAATTTTTCTTTGCTATGATAAAAGTTGTAAAAACTTGCAGCAGTAGGGTTTTCTATTTAAGTAATATTTTTAAACATTGAGACTGAAGTTGAAGGTCTGAAATTAATTTAAAAAATGTAAATCATGATAGAATCTACTTTATTAAGAGAATGTCTCCTATATTGAAATTATTAAAGACTCTATTTACTTTTTCGACTCAAACGAAAATTTTTAATTTCACACAATTCAAAATATTGGTATCATATGAGATTGGTAAAAACTTCAAATATAAAAGCATCTCAAAAGATTTCACACTTTTCAAATTAGAAGACATAAATTATATGAGATTACTCTAAATGTAAAATAATCTATATTTAAAATCACCCAGTGTCATTGGAAAGATTAAAATTTTGAAGATCTTCTGAATTGAAAGTTTCCAAATTTAAAAATAATTAAATTTTAAAAGCTTCCAAATATAAAAGACTGTGTGCTTGCCTTTATGTTTCAAAGCTTTCGAATAAGCATGAAAACTAAAAAAAACTTACAATTTGTAAGCGGCAAAATGATCCCCTAGACACTAAATTTGAAAATATCAAAATAAAAATGTATTTCAACTAGAAAGCGTCATTTATAAGCCTTTTTAAGTGTCATTTCTTCGAATTTCAAATCTTCAAATTTTAAGGCTTTCGATTTTGAAAACTTAAGAACAAAAAAGGGTTACAATTTTAAAATGTCTTTAGAAAAGAGTCAATTTTAAGGACACATTCTACGCACACTTAATCTCAAAATTCATCAAACCTTTATAGTTTATAAGAATGTATAAAAAGGATTAAAATAACACCATATTTAATTGCTGCGAATTTTGAAGGAGCAATTTAAGTGTACTTTTGAACAAAATTGTTTAGGTTTAGGATTGCACCTTATTCAATCTCATTAATCAAAAGCTGATTTTATTCTTCGCAAGATTCTGCAAAACTGTAAATGGTTGATTTTTATTTTTGTAATTATTTAAAAATCACAGTTACTATTTCTTCAACCCGAGCTTTTTTCTCAAGTCAGTTTCAGTATCTCTTACAATATGAATTATAATTAGCAATCAGTATATATTTTTCTCAATTTTAAAAAATCATTTGAAAAATGCATCAATTCTAAAGTTGACTGTACGCAAGTAACATCCTTAATTGTTGAATCTTAAAGTTTTCACAATATAAAGCATTGAAGTAGGAAAACTTCCAAACATTATATATGAAAACGGAAAAGTTTTTCAATTCGAAAGCAAATAAACGACCAAAATAAGAAATTTAAAGAAATTCGAATTTATTAAATTAATGTAATTTAGTAGTTTTATAAAATACTCTGATCCATAACAAGTAAAAAGTAAATGATTCTCGGTATTTTTCATAAAATCAAATTTTTCTTGCAAAATATATACTTTTTTGAAAATCAAAACTCAAACTGAAATTAATTTTCTCAAACAGGAAAAATCGAAAAAATACGACAGAATTTCCTCCTAATCAACACGTTTTTCCAGCGATCATTTTCATTACTTGACATCTGTCAACCTCCTTTATTTGAAATGAATTTGGTCAAAATAATTCTTCTGAATAAATCAGATAAAATTTAAATTTCATATTATAAACCAAAGATTGCTAAGTCAGAATTGGGAGCTCCTATACGAAACAATTTATACCAAACCCTCCCTTGTTCAAGCAAGCATTCCCATTGTATCCAACCTGACCCTTTAAACACCCGATTTCGTTTCCGCCCAACAGATTGTTATTATCACGAATAAATGCGTCACCTGCCTTCTTCTTGAACACATTCGCGAAGGCGAGGCCGCTCAAGGTTTGCATCTTATTCTGCATTCCAGTTCCTGAAGACGAATCCTCGTCTTTTTCCCAGGTTTGTTGAGAATCAGTGAAATATCACAGCTTCCTTCACAGGACAGGTGAGACACCCTCTCATCTGCATATTCTATCTTCTTCTGTGTTCGATGAAGACAATACCTGGCTCGCGAAATACAATACACTCGAAAATAAACACTCCACCTCGCTAACACTTTCACGTTTCGATTTTTTTCTTCTTTTAACGTCAAACTGGCAGTCGTCACTGTCACCCTTAAATTCCACTCTGATTAGCATTGCTTCGTTTCCTGTTTCCAGAAAGAATTTACCGACAGAAAGGTCGTCCTGAACCCAAGGAAGTTTCCTTTAGTTTCTTCCATTCGCCGGGTTCTTGATATTGTCCTGATAGCTGGAATAGTAAGAGAATTTCGATTTTCAGAGAGAAATTCAGGAGTGATTCTGATCCGACTACAATTTGCTACTTCCGGAAACAATCTACTTGATTAATGAGCACTAGCGTTCCATCGAAATCGACCGGCTGAGACGAGGAAATCGGTATGGAGCGATTGCTTTTCGAATCAACTACTACACTTCCATCTCTGTTGTCCAACAAGGTCGTTCGACAAGCGTCATTAGACAATAATAAGAATAAATGAACACCTCGGCACTCGTGATCGGGAATCGAATTACACACTTGATACTTGCGACATGATTTTTGGCGAGAATCAACCATACTCGCATCCTTGTTTGATCTCTTAATTTAGATTAGAATCATGCGGACATGAGTCTGAGGACTTTTGGTCAGAAACACCCTGCGAGGAAAATTTTACAGTTTATATTAGAAGATGCTATCAAAAGTACAGGTGCTTCTGATTCAGATCCAAAATTTTGTAAAAGCATCCACTCAAAACAAAATATAGGAAAATTAAAACAAGGCTATTCTTGTCAGTTTGCCTTAAGAAAGATGATCGCAAAAAATAGATACTTCAATAAATTAATGTCTGGCCTCTTCATTTCCAAATACAAATCGCCATTTATTTGCTTATTTATTTATTAATTTCAAATCCTACATCTGAAATAGCTTTCAGTGTTACAAAAACAAAAATATAAAAAAAACTTTCATTTCATTTCATATATAGAAAAGACTTTAAAAATAGGTACAGAAAGAAATTTGAAAATAAACGAAAGCATTTAAAAATATATTCTACAAGAATTAGAAGACTTTACCATCTTCTTATATTTAGGACGATGTCTCAAATTCGAGGCAAATTACTCTACAAATAGTTGCAGCAGTTTAAAAAAAATCAAAGAAAACCTTAAGCTTGAGTAATAAGTTTTGATTCTAGAGAATAACAATTTATTAAAAAGTAAGGATGCTTTAAGTTTTCTCTCGAAAATTGAAAATAAAAGCGCTTTAAAAATAATGAATAACCCTCTTGTGTCAAATTCAAGAAAATTACAAGTTTGAAAATAAAAGATAGAAAAACAAATTAAAAAACCTGATATCAAATTTTCGACGATTCTAAGGTTCTATTTAAAATGAAAACTATTAAACCACATATTTTTTTTAGCAGAACCATCGATTCATAAATTCGTTTTTTTGTATTTTCTAAATTTTTCGATAATTTTATTCACATTAAAGTTGATATAATGGTAAATTATCAGATTGCCGTCAGGGATCTTTATTATTGTTGATCTGATCTATTCTATTATTTTTTTCCTTCTTCGTTTCATTAAGTCACGATTCTATCAGCTGCTATAAATAAGATTTAAAAACTCCCAACGCATCAATCAAGATTTTTTATCCATAGATAAAATGAATAGCCAGATTTCCATCACCAATGTACGCATTAGAATTAGAAGATTTTCGATGTTAACAGGTTACTATGATAATTATCACCAATCGATCAATCTGCAAACTGTTAGTCAGTACTCGTCAAATTTGAGATTTGATTTCGAAAATAGATTACGTCGATAAATATTGATGACCTTCCTTTCTGAGATAAAATTCAAACTTTCTTCTCAAATTTCTCTAAAATAAATAAATGGAGAGAACAAAATTGCGAACAAAAATATAAAGAATTAGTAAAAACGTACAAAATTGCAAATTTGTTTAAAAATCTTCGTTTGTTTTACCACGTTTAAAATAAATTCCTAAACTTTTAATCTGTCACTGACAAGTGATGATTCTTTTATCAATGATATAATCGCTGGCCTTCTAACATAATTTGTCATTCTTCAATGCACTTTTTTATTTTTCAAACTTAAACAGTTTGTAAGACATTTTTATCTAATTTTTTATTTATTTGTTGCAGCTTATTATTTACTTATTCTTATTAAATTTATTATATTATTTTTGTAATTAAAAAATTACAATTTCATTTAAAATATTTTTCGGATATTTTAGTACTGTTTCGCACTAGAATCAGACTAAAAAACAAAGATTAGTGAAAGTTGGACAGGAATAAAAATAATTTCAAAGCGTAAATGAACTTACACAAAATATTCTTATCAGTGTCACTGAATTGTTCAAAGGCACGTCGCTTTATCGAAGACTATTTATAACTTCAAGCTCAGTTTTTAATTTGTACTTTAATTCAATCGATAAAATTCTACTATATTACTTCTTAAGATACACTAATTAACTACAATTTTCTTATCTTGTCAATTCCAATTTCAAAGTTTTCGGATTAGAAATTATTAAAATTTAAAAGTCTTTCATTTAGAAGTGACCTGCAGTATAAAATTCCAATCAAATTAAGACTTCGAATTTGTATTTAATTTTTAGTTGCTCACAGATTTAAAATAATTTATAACTCAAAAGAGCCCAAAATTTACAGTTTCCTAATATGAACGTATATACGAGAATTTAAAATCTTCTGATGTGGAAGTGTCAAATATTGTATAAGACTACTATGAGTTTCATAACTTTGGAAAAATCAAAATTTCCCAGTAAAATACACTATGAATTTCAAAGTAATAAGGTTTAAAGATCTTTCACTCAAAAAGTGACAAAAGGTACAAGAAATATCTTAATTTTAAAGTTACAAAATAAAGGCTTTTCAATTATTGAAGCTTCCAAACGTGAAATAATCCGAATTTGAAAGCAGTGAATTTTAATCATGAAATTTCAAAGTTGTCAACATCGAAATCATTCAATTTTGAAGGCTTCTCAATATAAAACAATATAAAATTAAAAGCCCTCAGATTTTAAGAATTTCGAATTTAAAAATCCAAATTTTTAAAAGTGTAGAGAAATTTGCATTCTTTCTGGAACTCGAAGCTACCAGCAATTTTTTTCTTAAAACGTTTATAGAGGTATATTATTAAAACCCAGATACCTTTGAGCAAATGAAGGTGGATCTACTCTTATTATTAACAAAAAACTGAAAATTTCAAACATTTTTTAGACGCTTGCGTGTATTGTTCGTTTCCGGTAAAAGATAGAGGAATCAAGTATAGAAGATAATGTTTAGAGGTTAAAATAAGCCTTTAAATTAACCCTTACGGAACCTTCTACGACCAATAGTTTATGAAATATGAATTTGTTAATTAATATTATATCTTCGTTCAGTAAGTGACGCATCTAATGAATTTTTAATGCTTTGAAAAAATATAATATAAAATGATTTCTTTTTTCAACGAAAATTCAAGCATGGTAGGGCGGGGGGGGGGGGATTTTTTAATAAGCAATAATATTTTTAAATGTTACGCTTGTAGTGATTTCTCATTTGGTGAATCTGCTAAGGGATAGGGCTTCTTTAAGGGCAAGTGTTAATTAAATTTTAAAGACAAAATATATATTTTTATTAACTAGTTATCAAAAATATTTTTTACAGTATGCAAAACAATTTCAGATAAAGCAGATCCAAAACTGTTTTTCCTTTCATCGACCGTTTTAATATTCAATAAGTATTTCGAAACACTTACATTGAACATTTTTTCGTTTATATCCATGTATACTTGTCTCAAAAATATGAAAACAAAATAAAGTACAACCATGTACTTAGGAGTATGTAATTTTTTTTCTTATCTTCTACAAGAAAAATTCTAGCTCCAAAAAAATTATTATTAATAATGTTTATAAATCAGATAACACAATTGAAAATTAAAAATACGTTCATTAATAAATACGAAATTAAAGGCAGAAATATCAGTTACAAAACGGGACCAAGTATAATAAAAAATCTTTATTATTTTCCCAGTTAGGTTAATTTGTTTAGCCGAAAGACTTTCTAGCTGCCGCCCATGCCGGTCCCGTCAGTCGAGTAAGCTGCTTGCCCAACGGCTCTCTCGTTCCTTGGACAGCTTTTCGTTCATGGCTGTGAACAAATCAGGTCCTAACTCGGAAACCAACAAAGATATTTTACTGTTCTTGATCTCATTTTTCAACTAATACGCCAATGTTATTTGTTGAAATATAAATATTTAAACTGAAGTTTGAACAATCAAAAGCTGAAAAAACGAATAAAACTTTCATCAATCATGAGCTACTATAAACATTGGGTTGCTTTTTTTCCACAATTTATCATTATTTAGCGCTGTTACTGAATATTGTCTATGAAAATTGTTAACACAATATTCTTTTATGGAAAATTGCTGAACAAATAATCGATATCTTCTTGAGTACATGGTTGTACTTGATACTTTTAGGGTATTTTCGACAAATATAAGCATGGAAACAATTTTTGTTTATAAAAATTTATTGTGAAAAATTGAAGTTTTTTTTTTAAACACGTAAAACACTTTCTTATTGAAGCATTAACCCTAAGCAGATCCACCAAATGAGAATTTACTAAAGGTGTTAGTTTAAAGAAATATTATTATTTAAACCACCTTCTCAATTTTGGATTTTCAATGCAAAACAGAATCCTTTGAAATTCAGCACTCTTTCCACCTTAACGATCTGTGAAGATAAAGTGAATATATTCTTTTTTTTTATAATAATGAAAATTCATTACGCGCGTTGCGTACTAAGCGAAAATGCAACCTTAATTAAAAATTTATATTTCATAAACTATTGGTGGTAGAGATTTCAACGAAGGCTCATTTTAAAGCTTATTTTATCCTCTAAGCCCCATTTTATGTACATATTTAGGCTATTACTTACCCGGCAACAATCCATACGTCTAAAAAAATGCTGCAATTTTCAGTTTTTTGTTAACAACAAAAGTGGCTCTACCTTAACTTGCTTGAGAGTTTCTAGGCTTCAACATGACACCTTTTTAAACGTTTTAGGAAAAAAATTGCTGGTAGCTTCAAGTTCCAGCACTTCAACCCATACAATTCGGGTTTCTGAAAATATAAAAGACCTTAAATTTTAAAGCATCCAAATATATATTTTTTTAAATTCAATTAATTAAAATGAAAAAAACTTGACAAATAAATAAAAAAATAAATATCCTCCAATCTAAAATTAAAAGATATTTCTGGCCACAAGTTCGCGTCTCTCATAAATTTTCCTTGTTATTATTCGATTTTTTTTAAAGCTCCACGTACTTTATAAAGTCCAAAAGGTTATGGTCGATTCATTCGGTTGCATAAATGCCGACTACCTAATATACATACATTAGAATTCACATACACACACACAACACGAGGTTTTAAACCACGCGCTCGATCCACCGGTTATTAAGATTTTGGACGAGCAAGGGCTTAAGTCCCACGAGGGTATCAAACATCTCGATTAAAATTGAAAATCAAATCGAACTGGATTAATCTATCAATCCTGTATCACGATCACGATCCACGTTTCGAGAAAGATCAGTGTAATCAAGTGTAAAACGCTCATGTGCGTTCCACGGCAACCACGAAAACTGAGACTGCGTTCGCGAAGAGCGTTAAGTTTCTTCAACCTGTTCTCACATTGCCCCCTTCCCTACATCCATGTGCGACTCCAACAATTCCTCCCACCCTCGCCCCCCTCCCCCAATCTCCTCATCCACCCACATATTAATTACGACGTTATAAACAAATCAGCTCAGGGATAGCGGCTACTTCGCAGCAACCTCCTTGGCGCCACCGTTTAGTTCGTTTAGTTTCGAGGCTTCGAAATAACGAAATTGGCACGAAACAGAAAAGGCGTTTGTTGCAGTAGTGTAGTCCTAAAAAAAAAGCCTGGCGGTGTTTTTCAAAGGGAATAAGTTAAGAGTATTTGAATTTTTTAAATTGAAAACGCGGATTATCAACAAATGTTCCAATTTTTGTTAACGATGTGATATTTTTTAATCCAATATAGGTATTTATCTTTTTCTTTATGATTTTGATATAAATTCTCGGCCTCTTTCGAAATTCGTTGGGAAATGTAATAAAGTTCAAAACTGACCAAATGTCCGCGGTTTTTCTGAAAATATTCAAAGTCAATTTATGTACTCAAAAACTTCAGGATCAATTAAGTAAAACTTTTAAAAAATGAAAAAAAAATCCATTGAATATAGTAGGATTGAGTAAATTCAGAAGAATTCCAAAAAATAATATCAAATATCTTCAAATCTTCGAAACCCTACTAATTTTTAACCAAAAAAATGATTCATGCCTACAAAACAATTCAAAAGAATTCAAATTAATGGTAAAAAATTTTTAAATCGAAAAAGTTCTTTTATTTCAGTAAAATTTGAATGAATTTAGAGGAATTTAATGGAAACGAGAAAAATTCTATGAAATTCATAAAAAGTCAAACTGAATTTAAAAGACAATCAAGTAAATTCAAAACAATTCAAAATATGAAAAATTTATTTAATTCAGTAAGTTTTAAACGAGTTTAGAAAAATTAAAAGGGCATTCAAAAGAATTTAATGAAATTCCTATGAATTTAAGATGAGTTTAAAAGACTTCAAGATGAATTAAACAAAAACATTTTAAAATCCATTAAATTGAGTAAAATTGAGTGAATTTAGTAGAATTCAAAAGAATTAAAAAGAATTCAGTATAATTCAATAAGAATTCAGGGCGAATTCCAAATGCATTGCAAAAAATATTTGGAAATCTCTTTAAATCTTTGAAACCTCACGAAATCCCTCACTTCTTGTGAATAAATTCTTTGAAATTCATTAAAACATTGAAGTACCTTAAAATTACTAAAACCCTTAGAAATCCCTTGAAATACTTTAAATCTCTTAAAAATGTTTTGGAATCGTTTTAAATACTCCAAAATATTTTAGTCTTTGAAATCCTTAGATATCTTTTGAAACCTCTTAAAACTTTTTAAAGCTTCTGAAAATGACTGGGAATCTTTTAAAATACCCTAAAATATTTCAAATCCTTTCAAATCCCATTAAATTACTGAAATCAATACAAAAATGACTTTGTAGTGTTTTAAAATAATCTCAAATATTTCAAATACTTTAAAATTTGTTGAAATCCCATGACATTTTTTAAAACTTTTGAAAATGCCAAGGAATTTGAAAAAATACCTAAAAATATTTCAAATTCTTTATCATTTTATCAATTGATCCTCAGGACCAATTAAATACCATTTTTTTTTTTAATTAAAAAAAATTCATTGTATTAAGTAAAATTAAGTAAATTTAGAAGCATTCTAAAGAATTTCAAAGAGTCGAGGATTAATCAATAAGAATTCAGGGTAAATTCCAAAAACTAATTTCAAATCTCTACAAAATACCTCACTTCTCGTGAATAAATTCTTTAAAATCCACTAAAATATTATAAAATCCCGTAAAATTCTATGATGATATTTCCTGAAATCCTGGAAGCTTGAGAGCTTTAAAATCCCTTAAAAATAATTGAAATCCTCGAAAATCGTATAAATCCTGTGCAATCTTTTAAAATATCTTATTACCTTGTACGTCCTGTAAAATCGTTCCATATTTTCTGAAATTCTAGAAAATGCATTATCCTACAATACTTCCAACGCTTTGAAATCCCTTCAAATTAATGAAATTAATTAATAACTCCTAGGAATCTTTTAAAATTCCCTAAAATATTCCAAATTAAAAGCTCTTGAAATGCCTTAGAAGTTTTAAAAATTCACTAAAATCTTAAGAATCCCTTCAAATTATTGAAATCTATAAAACATTTCTCGGGATCTTTAAAAATACTCTGAAATATTTCAGAAGAATTCAAAACAATTCAGAAATAGGTATAGACCTGAATTGAATAGTGATTTACCCATGAGTTAATTTATTAAAAGAAAAGTAACTAATGTAATCTTTTCATTTTAAAAAGTAACTAAAAAGTGATTTGAGACAAAAGTGACTAAAAGTCATTGTGAGACAGCCCTAATTATTTTTTACAGTTACTTCTTGCAAAAATTCTCAAATTTTGCTATTTTTTTCAAAATTCCTGACTCTTGAAAGCTTTAATCTTATTAAATACACGGTGACCCATTTTAATCTATAATCCCAAATATATTCTAAAATACTTTATCTACGAAGAAATGGTTCGGACAAAGGTTGACCAGGACCGAGGGTGACATTTGACTGTACCATAAATTTTGACCTTGAGGTCAATTTTCAAGGTCAAATGGAGGTAAGACTCTT
>JAUELO010000342.1:3312322-3322722 GCA_032357855.1 Amphibolips quercusostensackenii
CCCCCCCCCCCCCCCCCCCCCCCCCCCCCCCCCCCCCCCCCCCCCCCCCCCCCCCCCCCCCCCCCCCCCCCTCAAAGTTCACGCAAATCTAATACCTTCTCATTATAAGATGAGAATGTAAAAATAAAACAGTTGTTTGAACCAAACAAATGCGGAAATATATCAAGAAATTTGTTAGCATGAGAGGAACTTTTCTTTGGCTTAAAACCAATATATATTTTTTTTGATTGAAAAAAATTGCGTTAGAGTGAAAATCTCTTCTGAACGCAAGGTTGCTAACCAAGTAGAATTTTTATTGGCCTTCATGACAATGCTTGAGTCATAAGCTTAAATAAGTCAAATAACGTTCTTTTTTCATTGCGCAAGAGATGCTTTATTACGTCGGCAATTTAGGAAATAAGAAAACAAGATGTTTTTTGTTAAACATTTATGAAGGTTTTCTGAGTAATAAATCTAGCAGATATGAAAAATCCCGAGATCATGGAACTTTGCATTTCCAATCAGTTGTAAAGAATCTATAAAAACAGAAGAATTTAACGAAGTTCTTCAAACATTTGTTTTGACTTCTCTATCGTTATCTCTACTTATATAAAAAAAAATGAAAATCGTCATTCTATTCTTTGTCTACCTAACTAACAATTTCCATGAATTTAGCAAATGCCATGAATCAAAGGAAATTCAGAGTTTAAGAAATTGGATAGAAGTGGGTTAAGGTAGATATGAAAGGGACGATAGAAATTGGAAGTATAATGGGGAAATGGGAAAGGAAAGAGTAGGGGAAAAATTGAGGAAATATAAATAATTATTGAATTAGGGTGCCAAGTATATGTATAAATTTCTGACTTCACTTTCATTGATACCTTCAGTTGTTTTAACTATTTATTTATAGTACTCTTTAATTGCTTTTTAGTGTGTTGCAACTGTGTCCGTAAAGGCATAAGCAATCAAAAATCTGATGTTGTTGAAGAAACTGCTGAATGTAGTGCAACAGTGGCTCCTCCTTTATCAGATGATATTTTATTTGGGCATGCTAGTGTTTTTCTAGATGAATGAATAGCAGGCTTAAGTAATATTTCCAAACCAACATCCACTCGTCTATTTTATAAATCAGTGTCGTGTTACAGAACTATCATGACACCCATGTTCAGTATATCCACAGACGGTTCAGAGACGCTCAAAGAAACTATGATTATAATCAAGAAAAGCATCAGCATGGTCAAGTGGAATATAATCTTTTGATGAAGAAGCTGTTGTTGTGCTACATTCAAAAGTTCCTTCAACAACATGGTTAGGCGCTTCTTGAACATTTGCCTTTTTTCGTATAACATTGGTGTTTTCTAAAAGAATATGAAAAGCATGAAAATTAGAACTCTAAGAATATGAACGTTTACAGTGGCATGTTTATTTTCCGATGCACCGACTAGTATAAAGAAAAAACTGATGAAATTTATCTACACTAGACAAGTTTCATCAATATTATTTTTACAGTAGTCGGTGCATCGGATAATCAACACGCACATGAGCTTAGGGTTGAAACTTTTCATGCTTTTGATATTTCTCCAAGAAACACTGTTATACGAAAAATGGTGAATGGCTAAGATGCACCTTACGATGTTGTCGAAGGAAAGTTCGAAGGTATTACAATAATGTCTCCACCTTTACAACATGATATTCCATTTAGGCATGCTGTAGTTTCCCTTGGTAATGGCTATCGTTTTATGCACCACTCCGATCCGGCCGTGCATATACTGACCATTGGCATAATAATTGTTCTGCAACATACCGCTGTTTTATAGATAAACGATTGACGTTGATTTAGAAACATACTTTTGTCTAACACTTCGGAAGGTCGCTGAAGTAGATGATTCACACTTTTTCACTTCACCAATCGTTACAACATTGATTTGGACAGTTTTAAAAAGATCGATCCTCTAAACGACCTTGAATCGAATTCATGTTAATTGATCTATCATGAATCGATCTACAGAGTCGTTAAAATATCAATATACTTTTATTTTTAAAAGGCTTGTTGTACAATAATATTTCGCATTAAAATGTGTAAAGCAATAGTAATTAAAAGACAAATTTAGAAAAAAGTATTTGGTTTTTTGTTCTTCCTGTTTGGATTTACGTATGCAAGTGTAAACCTGTTTGCAGATATTTGCTCTGAAAGTATTCTCTTTATGCAAAAAATGTGTGTCGCCAACTTTTTATTCAGGACAAATAACTGTTGGTGAAATTCGAAAACTAATTTTCAATTCGCATTCTATAAACCTATCAACTTAAATTTTAATAACTTGTATGATTTCTTTAATATTTAATAATTTTGTTTCTGAAATATCCATTTTCGTTAAAAAAAACAGCCATAACCTTAAAATTGGTCAGACTTTTCTAATACACGATGATTTTTTTCTCAAAGTATTCATTTTTGACAATAAAACTCAAGCATGAAACCTTGAATTTTAGAAAATTGTACAATTTTTTTAATACGTTATGATATTTTGTAGAAATAGCTAATTTTATGAAAAAGACCCAAACTTAATCTCAAATTCTTAAAACTTTCTAGCTCTTCTTAATACTTCATGAATCATTTTCTTCATCTTTCTCTACCTTTCTTTATTTATTTTAATTAATTATTTTCTAATAAACAAGAAGTCAAAATTAGAAACAGAGAAAATTTCTAAAATTCAGATTTTGGCATTATTTGAAATTGTTTTTGTAAATTGTGGTTTTAAAAACTTTTGGAGCACATTTTGTATTTTTAGCGTAAAATTACACTAAAAAAAAATTATATTCAATACCAAATTTTAAATTTTTGAAATGTACTGTAATTCCAACTTCGATTGCTAAGTCTTTAAAAAAATTTTTTTAGTCCATTTTTGTCACTAAAAAGTTTTCAAGTGCCCGAAAAAAATCTTCTATTTGAGCCGGTAAAGAAAATTTAAGCTTACGAAAATAAAAAAACTCTGCGAATAGCTGCTGGTCAATTTTTTTGTCAACTTTCAAAGTTGTAAAATTTGTAATTGAATCTTTAATAGCCGATCTTGTAATTCAAAGTACCTGAAGAAGATACTTATTATTTTTTAACTGAAAACATTTTTCATTTAGCAATCTGAATTCAATAAAAAATTTAAGATTAAATCATTTTGAAAAATTAATTAGTTTATTATAAAAAGCATTAAGAACTAAAAATATTGGAATATTAGTTTAATAATATATAATAATATTTCGAATTATACCTGAATTTAAATTTGAATTATTCAAAATTGTAGAATATTAAATTTAAAGCCACTATAGATCAGCAGAAAATTTTATTGCTCATTGTATTAGTCAAAATATTTACTAATTTATTAGAAAAAAAACTATTTATTAATTAGTAAAAATATATTAATTTACTTAGGGCTGTATATAATTATTCGAAAACTATAGAAATAGATAAAGTGAGAAATAAAAACATTTAACAAAAAAACGCGATTGTGATTTTCATTTTTATTTACACAATTAGGAGGCAATCTTAAGAAACTTGAAAATAGATTATTTAATTCTATGAGCATAAATACTTATTTACAAATTATTGCAAACTAATAAGAAAACAATAGAATATTTTTTATTCACTTGACCTATTTTACCTTACTTTGTTTATTCTCATAATTTTATTAGACAATATTTTCACGAATTTTGATTAAAAGGAAAATAAAATTTAAATTTAACAAACGTTTTAAGCGCTTGAATTTGTTTAATTTAAATCTTAAAATTACAGCAATATTGTATCTTTGTTCTTTTATATTAATGCTAGTTTTAATAATAATCTAAATATATACTAGCATAGTTTAAAATACTTAAACTACCTAAGAACTAAGGTAATAAAAAAAATTGTAATCCTATTTCTTTTTTTTTTACTGAAAAATTGTTTAAACAAGCTGCACAAAACTGATAGTTAATTGTTTAAAGCAAAAATAAATGATAATGTCTCTTCCTCTTCTTATCGCTGAGGCCTGTGATGTTTAACCCTCATTCATACGGTTATTTCTTTCCTTGGGCGGCTTCTTGGATTTCATTATTCCACCACGCATCACCAGACATTCTTTCTATAACTGCAGTACCACACCTTTTAGTCGCACTCCTAACAATGACATCATGGATCATAGTCGATGCGCCCTCTATATCTTTACTGTTTATTAGCGCCTTCAAAGTTGCCTCATCTATACGTTCGTTTATCCTATTCTGAAAATCTATTCTCACTTCTAGTTTCTGTAGATCTTCAATCTTGATTCACGTTTGTTTCTTTTTTTGGTTTGCTTTATTCTTCATTAGTGACCTTAGTTTATTTTCGACACTAGAGGTAATGATCAGTATTGCTTTTAGAACCCCCTATGATCCTTCTACATTTTACTAGCTCTTGTGGTCTTTTATCCCTGACAACGAAGTCAATTATACTGTGTTTCTCTCCTCTACACGAGGTGTACATGTGGATCACTTTATGCCGAAACAAAGTATTTGTAATAAATAGGTCCTTTTATAAGCAAAAGCTCACTTATCTTTTTCCGTTATCATTTGTTCTGGGATCCCTAGAATCACCTTGCACCATTTCCTTACCCTGACGTTAGATGCCAACCTATCCATTTATACCTCCTACTAGAATGATTCTTTCGCCATGGTCGCAAGTACTTATTGTATCATATAAACTATCCCAGAAAAACCTTTTACTTCGCTTAAATCACTATCAACTAAGCTTAGCACGCTATGATAAATAATCTTCTGATTCCTACTTTCGTTCTATCCTATGACAATTTGAGAGATACAAATCCTTGATTCCAGAGATGTTGCCTTGCTCTTTCATCCATAATCAAACTGATCTCTTGACTACCATGATTCACTATCTACTTTTGACCATAATTAATGATCGCTATTTATCATCCCATTTTCTATCTTTCTACTGTTACGTCCTTTTTTCTTTGTGTCAGGTACACATAAAATATCTAGCTTTCTTGCGTGCATGGTCCATGCCTTTTGTCAATCAAAGTTTTAGTTTATTCCGAGTGTTATTATTTGTATTATTTATTATTTGAAGTACACGCACAACTACCAACCTTTATGCGAGAAATGTATTTTACGAGTCGGAATCATATCCAAATTAATTAGTTAGTCATCGTAGGGTGGAAAGTCAAGCTATAACGTCAGTCTCACCAAACTTTGGTAAATGGAGGGGGGATGTTGAGATAGATTTGAAACCGAAAGAGTCGTAGTTATTTGATGTTTTCCTGATGAGATAGTCAATCTGGTTTTCTAAAGCGGCATCAATCTCTATGCATCTCACGAAGTGTGGATAAACCTTTAAGCTTTCTAATAAACAGATAATAAGTCTATGGGAGGTTGAATCGATAATCAGATTTTTTCGACATCAGGCCTGTGATTCTTGGGGTTGGCTAAGTTGCCCATCTTTGCCAGGAGCACCATGCGCCCTTCGATCAACCACTCCGAAATAGACTCTGCCGACTTAAGATATGAGGTGAAAATGCGGGCCAGATGATGATAGGTTGAAGAAAACTTCTTCCACCACAAGCTCTTAATAGCACCTGGTCTCGGAGCGGGATACTTCATTATGCCCCCTAATACTTTTCTTATCTCCTTGGTACTGATAGGTGGTCATTCCTCCACAGGCATTATAATGGAACTGCACAGCTCATTTACGCCATTAATGTTTTTTAAGTGTTTTATTTAGTGGATGCTGGACTTCGTAGACTGCTCTCCAAAATGCCTCGACCTCCTCTGGCTTAAGCGGTTGATCGACAGTAACTGGAGGGTCTTTTGAAAGTCGAGATGGGTCAGAAAGAAACTGTTAATTTTCTCTGCGCTATATCTCTCTCCGCTCTAGACTTCTAGAGCGAAGAAAGAGCTTTTCTTATTAGGTGTACAATGATAGATCCGCAGATCGTTCGCGAACTGTCGGACCATGGCAGTGAAATTTCTACTAGATGTTATACAGTCTATGACACACTGAATGCGGGACATGTCTTTCCCAGCCTATCTTAGTGCTGAGTTGATGCATTTGTCTTTTGGTCTTATGATCTGCCGTTGGTTTCGTTCTACTGCTTGCATCCGCCAAAGTTCTTACTGCATTAAACACACATCGCCCAGTTCAGTCAGATCTTTGGGCTTGAGATAAACCTGGATGTTGATATTTCTCCTTGTCCTAAAGCATCGCACTTTGTCTATTGAGTGCCTCTTCGAAGTTGGTCTCAGTGTTGCCTCTTTTTCTCTGTTGCTGGCTTGTTTTAGCTGTGGTTTAGTAGGCGCTCCGTTTATGCAGGGTGTCCCAGACTCTACTGTCTGGACTTATATGCCTGTATAAAAATAAAAAAAATTAATTGTAAATTCCTTTTTTAGAATTCAGTTGAAGCTTTAGTTTTTTAGTCATAAAATATTTGAGCTTAACCAATCAGGCGGGTGTTATAAACAGTCGAGCGTCTTTGAGCTGGAGTCCAGCGTAGTGCAGGGTCCGTTATTCTCCTGTTGCTAATCCTACTTGGGCGCTAACTTCATTCCATTCTAAATATTTAATAACTCAAAAACTAAAACATCTACTAAATTTTGCATAAGGAAATTTTGATTAATTCATTTTTATTTTCATGCATCCATATGAGTCTGGACGCTTGAGTCTAGGACACCCTGCATAATTCCTTCTCCGGAGTTCTTCGGCACGGTTCCGCTGACATTTCTGCGATAAATGCGAGAGCTCTGGTTGTTTCACGCGCCACAGAGCATGCAGTCACGCCATGTAACCTTTTCGGTCAGAGGCTATACTGGTATTATAGCACTTCAGCAGGTCATCCCTGAGTCGATTTGTCCACTAATAGTATTAAGTTCTTGCCGTTCCATCGCATTGACTCAGTCTTTATTGGATCCCCGAACCCTAGGGTAGTCGGCATTGTTGTCCGACCCACTTTCGGGAGCCCTGCGCGTTTAATTGTTTTGCACCGCACTTACTAGAAGTGCGTTTGCTGCTGCCATTGTTGTTTCCACGAGCAGCTAGGGAAAAGGGTTCGTTCATCCTTGTAGAGCCCCGCATGCAAGGATAAGGCTGCATACTCTGAGAGGTCACCTGGTATTCCAGAATCACCATTCGAGACACTTTACCTTGGTGCCATTCAGCTTTCGGCACGGTTGTTACGCCTTCGCTTAGGATTTATTCCCTTGTGACCATTCGTCGACAATTGTTTGCGACTGCTTATTAATAATTGTAACCATATTCAGCATAATGTATCAAAAAAACTTTATAGGGTTCGGAAGTGGTAACGGCAACGCAATGTGAAAACTTGGAGATGTTAAATTTTTTGCGAATGACCACTGCAGGTAATATTTTCTACATTTTTTCGGTACAAGATCGTGTACTACAAATACATTCTAAAAAATATCTGTAGCTGCAGCCGAGTGGCTAAGGCGTCTGGCTAAAATTTAGATTCCCTTTGGCGTCTGACTAAAAATCAGATTCTACTTGGAAGCAAATGTTTGAGTCCTTAGCGACCAAGAATTCATTTTTTTACATTCTCATCATAATGAGATGGTTTTGTTTTTATGCGGAAGTTTACTATAGTTGATTTCTTTAAATCTCCACGTTTCAAAAACCCCTAAATTAAAAAAAAAAAAAACAGTTTTACGATTGTGTCTGTCTCTCTCTCGTTGTCGTTATCGTTGCTGTCCTTTTCATTGCCACCGTCGTCTCTATACTGAATAACTTTTAAAACACAAATCGGATTATAAAAATTAAAGAAGTTACAGCATTTCCAATATTTTTAATACCATTCTTTTTAGTTTAAAAATTCTATGTATGGCTGTTTCTAGAACTCGGAAACTCTAAAAATGTATATTCACGACTTTCTTTTAACAAAAAAAAATTATTAGGGTTACAGCGTTTTAAAATCCAAAAGAAACAAACGAAAATGAACATTTTAAGCCAAACAGGACAAGCCTTAAGTTCTACTTAAAAGTACTCGCACATTTAGTTTCTCTTGTGTACGTGTTTCGGGGACGCCGCCTGTTATTCTGAGTCAAGAAAGAAAAAAAACGATACTATGTATTTTTTAGAAACAATATTTTCACATTTTAACAATTAAAATTCTCATTTTTCTTTCAAGCGACGCAGAATGTGAATACCAGTTGATAGTTTAAAATTGTAAAGCTTTTGGAATCTACCATATTCAATAGTACCCTTTTCAGATGTTTATATTGTTGAATTCAATCACTTTTTTCTAAAAATGAAAAAAAATTGATAAATATCGTCTTAAATGATATTTGATATAACGATCGTTAAAATTGCATTTTTTTAAACCTTTGTGTTTAATTTACTGACTTTGTAAAGAACATGTTCTATGAGATTAGCAAGGTTCCTCAGATTCGAAATTGGGTTTTATCTTAAAAAAAAAACAAATATAATTTTCACCGGTGCAAAATCTTACTTTTGTAAAAAACGAAGCAAAATAAGAATGGCAATTAAAGGTTAAAAATTATTCTCCTTTCTGAAAACTATTAAAATATACCCTAACCAGATAAATATCTTGTGTGCTTTGACAAAAATTTACAAAAAAATATTTAAAATCTATTAAAGCGACTAAAATAGCATTTATTTCAACGATCTTTAGAAATTTATTTAAAAAAGTCTTTGTTTTAGTTAAGTATCAATATTCGAACTCGTCCTTCTTGTGAAATCTATAAAATGATACCCTCACCAAATATTTATCTTGTGTATATAAACAAACATTAGCCGATTTTTTCTATCTTTCTTTTGAATTTGCTTAAATATTTAAGATAAATATCTGGTAAGATCACATTTGATAGCATTTAAAAATAGTATGAAAAGCATAAGAAACGAATAACAATTTCAATGTTTTATTAATCTATTTTTCGAATACGAAATTTCGTTCTTTGCAGATAGGGTCCACACCGTCACAATTTAAATTGAAGGTTCGTTAAACGCTGGACATATTCAGTGTTAAACAAAATTTTTGGAAATACCTTCGAATAAAGTTTTTGAAATGCTGTAAAGTCCTTGATTTATTCCGAAACTAATTCTTTCAAAAAGCATCAAAATATTTTTATAAAATTTAGCAAAAATCTATGAAATCGTGTATTTCCCGAAACCTGTAACTTTAAATTCTTTAGAATCTCTCAAAATGCCCTAAAATGCTAGAACTTCTTTTTAAAAGATTTTGTTGAACTTCCTTTAAATTATGTAAATTAGTTGAAAATTCTCAGGATCTGAAGATTATTAGAAATTTGTTAGGATCCTACAAAATTAAAAAAATAGTCTTCAAATCTTCCAATCGCTTTAAATTTGGTCAGAGACCATATTCTTGTTACCAGTAGTGTTTTGGTTATGGAATTCTGTAAATTTTACGAATTCTAGATACTTTCTGAGTACAAAAAATTCAGTGAATTCTACAAACATTCTAAATTTTACGAATTCCATTAGTTCTATAACTTCTACCAATTGTACGACTTCTTTTGATTTTATCATTGCCATGAATGTTAAAAATTTCCTTGATTCTTAGAATCCTAATGCCGGACAGCTAAAAAAATATTGCAAATAATAATATGATTAATTATTTTAAGTATATAGCTTCCTTTTTTGATATATTTATTTTAATATTATAAATTTTTTCTTCTATCAAATTTGAATGTTAAATTTTACGAAAATAAGTTGATTGAAGATTCTTGTTTCTTGCGCAAAAGATACCTTATTACCTCTATCATAAAATCCAGATGAATAACAAAATACATATCTGTAGTGACACATTTATGAAGGTTCTCTGAGTGATAAAGCTAACAGATATAAAAAATATTTAGGTCAAAAATCTTTGCCGCCCCACTTAATCGTAAAGAGTCGATAAAAGCAGCCGCTTTTTACGAAATTCTTTTACTTACGAATTATTCTTATGTTCTTTATCGTTATCTCTGCTGGTATCTGAAAACAATGAAGATCGTCGTTCTATTCTTTGCCTGCGTGGCATTGCTTAATTTCGCAAGTATGTGCACCTAACATAATATAATAAATGAATAATCATCCTTATTTTGAATTTTACGCCCAAATGTATAATATGATATTTATATTTGAAACATTGCATTTGAAAACATTTTTACAGCGAATACTCATACAGTTCCACGTTGACATATTGAAATCCTGTAACATATTGAAGTAAAATAAAAGCGACAAACGCAATGTTTCAGTTTTTTTATAAATCTTAATCTTGAAATTGACTTCTGAACGAAAAATATACAATATGAAAATTCACAAATCTGCATTAACATTTTTTTAAATCAATGTTGCCATGTAGTGCCACGTTGCCATATTGAAATCTTGTAACATATGGAAATAAAATAGAAACAACGAGCACAATGTTTTA
>JAUELO010000342.1:3322822-3334151 GCA_032357855.1 Amphibolips quercusostensackenii
TTAATCTCAATTTTGAAATTGATTTCTTAACGAAAAATATAAAATATAAAATTTACAAATTTAATTTCAAATTTTTTTAAATCAATATTTCCATGTAGTGCCACGTTGTCATATTGAAATCCTGTAACATACGGAAATAAAATAGAAACGACTAAGACAATATTTTAGCAATTTTTTATGAATCTTGATTTTAAAATTAATTTCTAAACAAAAAATATAAAATATAAAATTCAAAAACTTGAATTTAAATTTTTTTTAATCAATATTGCCATGTAGTGCCACGTTTCCATATTGAAATCCTGTAACATATGAAAATAAAATAGGAACAACAAATGCAGAGTTTTTGCATTTTTCATAAATCTTTATTTTCAAATTAATTTCTTAACGAGAAATATAGAATATAAAATTCACAAATTTGAATTCAAATTTTTTTAAATCAATATTTCCATGTAGTGCCACGTTGTCATATTGAAATCTTGTAACATATGGAAATAAAATAGAAACAACGAGCACAATGTTTTAGCATTTTTCATAAATCTTAATTTTGAAATTGATTTCTAAACGAAAAATATAAAATTCACAAATTTAAATTCAAATTCTTTATAATCAATATTGCCATGTAGTGACACGTTGCCATATTGAAATCTTCTAACATATGGAAATAAAATAGAAACGACGAATACAATGTTTTAGCATTTTTCATTAATCTTAATTTGGAAATTGACTTCCAAACAAAAAATATAAAATATAAAATTGACAAATTTGAATTCAAATTTTTCTAAATCAATATTTCCATGTAGTGCCACGTTGTCATATTGAAATCCTGTAACATATAGAAATAAAATAGAAACGACAAACGCAATGTTTTAGTTTTTTCATAAATCTTAATATCGAAATTGATTTCTAAGCAAAAAATATAAAGTATAAAATTTACAAACTTAAATTAATTTTTGTTCAATCAATATTTTCATGTAGTGCCACGTTACCAGATTTAAATCCTGTAACGTATGAAAATAAAATAACAACGACAAACGCAATGTTTCAGGTTTCTCATAAATCTTAATCTTGAAATTGACTTTTAAACTAAATTTATGAAATATAAAATTTACAAATTTGAAAAATAAAATTTTTTTTTAATGTTTCCATGTATTGCCACGTTGTCAAATTGAAATCTTGTAACATATGGGAATTAAAAATTACTATTATCGCGATAATCTAGTTAAATATATTTAGTAATTAATAATCTTTGGTTTCATATACTATTGAGAATTATTTTTGATTTAGTTTATGTTCTTCGAATTCTGCCTAATTTCTTTAGCTCCTTTTAATCTTCTGAATCCCTCTAAATTCCCTAAAATATTATAAGGTTTCAGTTCTCCCTGAATTTTCAGAATTTCCTGAATTGGAGAACTTTTCTGAATCTTTTGGAATTCATCTATATTATCTAACATCCCTAAATTTCCTTAATTTACAGTATACCCTTAAATTCTCAGAAATCCCTGAATTCTTAGAATTAGATTCCCTAAATGTAATAAATTCCCTAGAACTCTTAATTCTATGAATTTACTGAATTCTGTAAATTCTTGGAATTCCGTGAATTTTTGGAATTCCCTGAATTTTCTGAATCCCATTCCCCACCCCAAAGAAGGTGGGAAGTGGAATACAAAAATGGATGTTTCAGCGATTCTTAGGAATGATATTTAAAGTCTTTTTCAATCTTTCCATGTCGCGAAATAAAATTTTCCAAGGTCTTTTTTTACAAATAATAAAATAACCGTTTGTTATACATGTAAAAAATGAGCCATTTTATTTTTTATTCTCCAGCAATCTCTTAAGAAAGTAAAACCTTAAACAAGCAAATTGTTAATTCTATGCAAATGTAAGTCCTGTTTGTGAAACGTTTTTAAATTTTTTTAAATCTTTCTAAAGTATTTGAAATCTTTAAAATCTTTGAAATCTTTGTGAAATCTTTAAAATGTATTGTAAATTTTTTTGAAACCTTTGAGATCTTTATGAAATCTTTAAAATGTTTCTTAAATCTTTTTCGATTCTTTGTATGTAAAATCTTTCGTGTTTTTTAAGAATGATTTTGAATCTGCTCAAATTTATTTAAACCTTTAAAAACTGTTTCAAATTTCAGAAATTTGTTTTAATCTATAAAATCTTTTGTAATGTACCTTTGTTGAAATCTTTGAAATTCTTGAAATCTTTTGAAATCCTTGAAATCTTTTGAAATCCTTAAATTTGATCTTTAAAATATTTGTTAAATCTGTCTTAAATTTTTTGTATTCGTTTATAATAATTGAAATATTTAAAAACTTCGAATAGTCTTTTAATATATTCTAAAACAAATTTTAATACATTCATTTTTTTAAATCCTCATGAATTCTTTGAAATATTTGTGAAATCTACCTGAAATCATTTGTATGGATTTGAAATCATTTTAATATTTTAAATATTCGTGAATCCTTTTGTAAATCTTTTTAATTAATCAAAAATCGTCAGCAAATTTGAAATCCTTCTGAAATCTTTTGAAATCTTCAAAAAATTTGGACATCGGTTCAAATGTTTGAAATATTTCGAAATCTTCTTCTAAATCTAGATTAAATTCTTAAAATTTTTAACATTCTAGAAATTTTTTGAAAGTTCTTAAATATTTGTGAAAAGTTCGGAATTTTCGTAAAACTTTGAAATCTGGTGTGCCCGACTTTTTTAAATCCTAGAAATCTTTAACAAGTTTGTGGAATTTTTTTAAATCGTTCAAAATCCTATGAACATCTTTGTAATCTTTGTTCAATCTTTGCAAAATCGCTTGATTTTGTTTAAAAGCATTGAAATCTTTTCAAATCTTCTTGAATTTTTTTAAACCTTTTAAAAATCGTTTAAAATCTTTGAAATAGTTTAAAATATTTTAAATCTGGTGTACTGCACCCTTTTGTAAATCTTCAAAATTCTTGAAATCTTTTGGAATCTTTAAAAATGCTTTAAAATGTTTGTGAAATCTTTCTGAAATATTTTTCATTTGTTTGAAATCACTGGAATATTTAAAATCTTTATGAATTCCTCTTGAATCTTCTTATTAAATCGGTTCAAATTTTTATAATATTTTTGAGTCTTTGTCAATCCGTTAAAATACTTTGAAGTATTTAAAATCTTTGGGAAATTTTGAACTTTCTGAAAAATGTTTTAGAAACCTTTTGGAATCTTTAAAAATGATTATAAAATATTTGATATCCTCAAAATCTTTGTAGATTTTTGTTTTAAACCTTAAAAATCTTTTAAATGTTTTTAAATCTTTGTAAAATCTTTTGAAATATTCGAAAAAAAATTAAAATGATTAATGACTTCAAAATGTTTTGAAATCTTTGTAATTTTTTAAATCTTTTTAAATCCATTTGAATTTAAAAAAAGAATAGTGAAATCTTTGGCATTTATTTTAAATCATTCAAATATTTAAAATCTTTGTGAAATCTTTTGAAATCTTCTAAAAAATTTGGAATTTGGTTCAAATCTATATAATGTTTCGAAATCTTTTAAATCTAGTTTATACCCTTTTTAAAATCTTAAAAATTCTTAAAATTTGTTGAAAAATTTCAACTCTTCGTTAAATGTTTGAAATTTTGGTGAAATCTTTAAAATCTGATGTACACGACATTTTTAAATCATTAAAATGCTTGAAATCTTTAAGAAATATGTTGAGATCTTTTAAAATTTTCGTAAAATCTTTGAAATCTGTGAAGTCTTTGAAATCTTTAAAAACTTTGTGCAATTTTTTTAAATCTTTGGAGATCCTTTTGATACCTTTGAAATCTTTTTAGAATATTTCTTTAATTTTTCAAAATCTTTTGTTTTCCTTTGAAATCATTTAAATCTTTTTAAACCATCTCAATTTGGTTGGAACTTTGTGAAATTGTTCAAAATCTTTGGAATGTTTTGAAATTTATTTTAATCGGGTGTGTCGTACACTTTTTTAAATCTTTGGAATTCTTAAAACATTTTTAAATCCTTATAGAACTTTGTGAAATCTCTGTGAAATCTTCTAAACAATTTCAAAATTTTTTCAAATCTTTGAAATGTTCTTAAATATTTGAAATCTGCAGTAATGTGCCCTTTTTTATATCTTCGGAATTCTTGATATCCTGGTGAATTCTTTGAAACATTTGCGAAATCTTTCTGAAATCTTTTTCATTCGTTTGAATTTACTGGAATATTCAAAATATTTGTGAAATCTTCTAAAAGATTTAAAAACAATTTAAATATTTGAAATGTTTTGAAATATTTGAAATCTAGTGTACTGTACCCTTTTTGAATTCTTTGAAATTTTTGTATTTTTTCAAAATATTTATGACATTTGCATGAAATCTATGTAAAACCTTTTGGAAATCTTTTGTATAAATTTGAAATCATTTTAGTATTTAAACTTTTTCTGAAATCTTTTGAAATCTTCTAAAAAATATTGGAATCGGTTTAAATCTTTCAAATTTTTTGAAATCTTCAAAATCTAGTTCATACCCTTTTCAAAATCTTCAAAATTCATAAAATTTGTTTCAATTTTTGAAATCTTTGTGAAATTTGCGAATTTCTTGTGAAATCTTTAAAATCTGGTGTACACGCCTTTTTTAAATCTATGAAATCCTTGAATCTTTAATGTCTTAGAAAACTTTGTGGAATTTTTCGAAATCTTCTAAAATCCTTTTAAAGTCTTTGAAATCTTTGAGACATATTTTTAAATCTTCCTTTCATCTTTGCGAAATCTTTTGTGTTCGTTCAAAATCATTGAAATCATTTTATATCATCTTAAATTTGTTGGAACCTTTTGAAGTCGTTTAAAATCTTTAAAATTGTTAGGAATTTTTAAATCTGGTGTATCGTACGCTTGTTAAAATATTTAAAATGCTTTTAATATTTTTAAATTCTCAAATATTTTTGTAAAATCTTTATGAAATCTTAAAAAATTTTAAAATCGTTTAAAATCTATAAAATATTTCGAGATATTTAAAATCTGGTGTACTGTACCCTTTTTTAAATCGCTGAAATTCTTGAAATTCTTGAAATCCTTATTAATTCTTGGAAACATTTGTGAAATCCTTCTGAAATATTTTGTATTTATCTGAATTCACTAGAATATTAAAAAATTTTGTACAATCTTTCAAAATGTTCTAAAATATTTTAAAACAATTTAAATATTTGAAATCTTTTTTAAATCTTTTAAAATCTTTAACAAATTTGGAAATCGGTTAGAATCTTTGAAATATCTTTTAATCTTTGCCAATTTGCTAAAATCTTTTAAAGTATTTAAAATCTTTAAGAAATTTTAAGCCTCATGTGAAATCTTCGAGAAATCTTTTGGAATCAATGAACATTTTTATAAAGTCCTTGATATCCTCAAAATGTTTGTGATTTTTATTAACCTTTAAAATTTTCATGAAATCTTTGAAATTTTTCTGAAATCTTTCTTCAATCATTGTATGTGAAATCTTTTGTGTCTGTTTTAAATCATTTGAAATCTTCTCAAATTTGTTCAAACCTTATAAAGTCGTTTAGAATGTTAAACATTTTTGGAAATCTTTGTGAACGACTAAAATCTTTGAAACGTTTTAAAATCTTTAAAATCTGGTGTACATTTCCATGTTAAAGTCTTTAAAATTCTTGACATCTTTTAAAATCCTTATGAATTCTCTGTAATATTTATGGAATCTTTCTAGAATCTTTTGTATTCATTCGAAATTATTTAAATATTTGAAATCTTTCTGAAATCTTTTTAAATCTTCTAAAAAATTCAGAAATTAGTTCAAATCTTTGAAATATTTCGAAATATGGTTTTTAGCATTTTTAAAATCCTTAAAGTTCATTAAATTTGTTTTAGGTTTTAAAATATTTTTTTAATGTTTAAAATTTTGGTAAAATCTTTGAGATCTAGTGTACACGCGTCTTTCAAATTTTGGAATGATTAAAATGTTGAAAAATGGATCTCTTCAAATTTTTGTAAAATCTTTGAGATCCTTGAATTCTTTAAATTCTTCGAAAATTTGTGAAATTTTCTAAAATCTTTTAAAATCCTTTTAAACTCTTTGAAATCTTTTTAAAATTTTTTTTCAATCTTTTCAAGATCTTTTGTGTTTTGTCAAATAATTTAAATCTTTTCAAATCGTCTCAAATTGGTTAAAAAATTTTGAAATCTTTTAAAATCTTTTAAATGTTTTGAAGTTTGTCGTTCACTTGTTGAAATCTTTGAATATCTTGAGTTTTTTTTAAACCTTAATAATTCTTTGAGACATTTGTGAAATTATTCTGAAATATTTTGTAATCATTTGAATTCACTGAAATATTAAAAATTTTCGTGAAATCTTTCAAAAACTTCTAAAATATTTGAGAACAATTTAAATATTTAAAATCTTTTTAAAATCTTTTGAAATCTTCTAAATAATTTGAAAATCGGTTGGAATCTTTGAAATTTTTTTAAATCTTTGTGAATTTTCTGAAATCTTTTAAAGTATTTAAAATCTTTGGGAAATTTTAAGCCTTCTGTGAAATCTTTGAAAAATCTTTTGGTATCATTAAACGTTTTTATAAAGTCCTTGATATCCTTGAAATCTTTGTGATTTTTTTTAACCTTTAAAATCTTCATGAAATCTTTAAAATGTTTCTAAAATCTTTCTTTAATCTTTGTATGTGAAATCTTTTGTGTCCGTTTAAAGTCATTTGAAATCTTCTCGAATTTGTTCAAACCTTTCAAAGTCGTCAAGCATCTCAAACTTTTTTTTAATCTTTGTGAAATCTTTTGAAATCGTCAAAAAAAAATTAGGAAGGACTAAAATCCTTATGAATTCTTTGTAATGTTTGTGAAATCTTTTTAGAGTCTTTTGTATTCATTCAAAATCATTTAAATATTTGAAATCTTTTCGAAATTTTTTGAAATCTTCTAAACAATTTAGAAATTGGTTTAAATCTTTTAAATACTTCGAAATCTTCGAAGCATGGTTTATAGCCTTTTTAAAATCTTTAAAGTTCATTAAATTCGTTTTAGGTTTTCAAATATTTGTTGAATGTTTGAAATTTTGGTGAGTCTGGATTGAAATGTTTGAGAAATATTTTAAGATCTCTTTAAATTTTTGTAAAATCTTGAAGATCCTTGGAACCTTTAAAGTCTTTGAAAAGTTTGTGAAAGTTTTTAAAATCTTTTGAAATCCTTTACAACTCTTTGAAATCTTTTTGAAATTATTCCTCAGTCTTTTCAAGATCTTCTGTGTTCTTTAAAATAATTTAAGTCTTTTCAAATCGTATCAAATTGGTTGAAACCTTTTGAAATCATTTAAAATCTTTGAAATGTTTTGAAATCTTCAAAATCCGGCTTGTCGTTCACTTGTTAAAATCTTTGAAATTCTTGAGATTTTTAAAAACCTTATGAATTCTTTAAAACATTTGTGAAATCTTTCTGAAATTTTTTGTATTTATTTGAATTTACTAGAATATCTAGAATCTTCGTAAAATATTCTAAAATATTCGGAATATTTTGAGATATTTAAAATCTGGTGTACTGTACCCTTTTTGAAATCTTTAAAATTCTTGCAATCTTTTGAAATCTTCATAAAATTTTTATAAAATCTGTAAAATATTTGTAAATCCTTTCTCAAATATTTCGTGTTTATCATCATTAAAATATCTGAAATCTTTGTAAAATACTTTGATATCTTCTAAAAAATTTGGAAATTGTTTCCAATCTTTACAATGTTACATAATCTTCATGACATTTTTATAAAATCTATGAAATATTTGTAAATCCTTTCTCAAATCTTTTGTGTTTATCATCATTAAAATATCTGAAATCTTTGTGAAATACTTTGATATCTTCTGAAAAATTTGGAAATTGTTTTCAATCTTTGAAATGTTACAAAATCTTCACAAAGTGTTTACAATGTCAGGAAAATTTGTGTGAAATCCTTTAAATATAGCGTACACGACGTTTCTTGATCTCCAAAACCCTTCAAATTTTTCTAAATCTTAAAAATACTTTCAGATATTTCAAAATATTTGTAATCTATAGAAATATTTCTTAGCCTTTTGAAATTTGGTTTACACTTAAAAACCAAATAGTTAACCCCTTAAAATATCCGTTGCATGGCCATGACTCATTCCAATTGTGAAACTGAATTAACATCGAAATTTTCCACCAATAATGTTAATAGTTTCTTAGTGAAATATAACAAAAAGTATATACTTTAGGCTACAGAATTATTCACAATATTAAAGTTTGTTTATTACAATCTATAAAATAATTGATACAGTCTACTAAAAGTCCCTTTATTTATCTTTATTCATTCTGTGATGAACAAAAGATAAATTATATCATAATGAACAAATAGCTTTTTAGTACCAAGATTTTTTTCGTGAAAAATTCAATAAAATTTTTAGTTTTTTAATGTTTTCAACGTCGCTAGACACCCAGTTAAAGGTTAGGTCAATCCTCCTGCATGGTTGTCTCATAGATATGAACGTTGGTTCAATCATGGCTAATGAACACAATCTACTAAATTTTTGTTGTGTTTTTTAAAGTATTAGTGAATAAATATTTTCTTTTTTTGGACTTTGCGTAATTATTCAAGACGGACATTATTTATTTAATTTTTCTCGCTTCTTCGAGAATATTTGTGAAGGAAAAAGTACTTTTATATTTGAGTTTATGAAGTTTTTGAATACGGACAAAATTTACTAAGTTTTTTGTGCATTTTTCATACACTTTTTAAACTTGAATCGAATCATAAGAAAGGGAACAGCAGAAGTCAAAATTGAAAGGCTAGATCCAGCTTTTACGTGCTGGGTCATTCTGAAGTAAGGAATGAGACAAGCTTGGATCAAATTGCAATGTTTTTTTTGCTTTGATTCTAAATGTCATCTCAAAATAATTTAAAGAAAGCAGGAAAAATTAGGTGAATAATGTTCATCTTCAAAAGTATTCCAAAATCAAATAAAAGAAAGTATTTAGACATCAATCCTCTTTAAAAAGCGAGACAAATTTGTAGTAGATTGTGTCCATTTTCGAAAATTTCGCTGAATCCTATAAAAGCACTTTAGTTCGACCATGGGGGAATACTAACAGCAGGGCCATGAGCCATGTTTAAGCCATTGTGCGTAACCAAGAAACAAAGATGGGAAGACAGTGAGGGAAAATTGACCTAATTTTGAACCACGCTGATTCCATGCTGTGCATTGTTGAGCCATGGTTCACCCATTGACCCTAATCCACACGGAAAAATAACTTTCAGTAAGATATCAGTGAAACTTATTTTTTGAGTGCATAAAAATTGTATCATTTTTTTTTCACAGATGTCAGTGCTATGGATGAGGAGGAGGAGTATGTTCATCTTCACGATCAAGTTCTACATCCCCATCCTGTATTTCCAACTCAACCAATGAACGAAATCTTTATACAAAAAGTGGTAAATGACAAACCTGTAAGTTGGCATATGGTTCGTGGAGAACTCCAGCTTGACCAAGGTGTTCTATACTGTCCAAGTCCATATGGGCACGTTTCTCTATATCTCACTAATGGCGAAAAATACTTTGCATGTCTCAGGAAAGACCTACCTCATATTCATAGTAAGAGTCTAATGCATCATGATGGTATTAACGAAAAATACCGCTGTTTTATTGTCAGTTACGAGCATTCTAATATGAAGGGCGATCTCAAGCCTAATAATGTACAACATCAACCTAATCCACTCGGCCATGTTCATTACGTAGAGCCGGGTAGAATTGATGTTAATGGACATGTATATGAGACAAAAGAAGATTTTTGGTCTGCAACCGACTAAAATTCAATTTGTTAATTATTTTTAAAACTATTGTTGTAAAATAACATTTTACATTACAATTTTTTAATTGATATTTAATAAAGACCAAATTTTATGAATGTATTATATTTTTTGCAACATCCAGCCCTATATTTCGACTTTGTATACACCTAAATGATATGCAAAGTGATGATTTTCTGCTAACCAAGCGAGAATTCTCTTTGGATTATTTTGAAAATTTATTCAGGGTGGACCCAGAAGCTAGGTATCTCAGGTGTTTGGTCATAGAAAAAGATGTGATAGAAGATAGGAGACTGGGGAGGAGTGAAAGAGAGAAAAGAGAGGGAGAGTGTGAACAGCAGATTTTTCCGGAAGAGAAAAGTTTTCCAAGAAAGTTTTAATAAGTAGTTTTTGAGACATAGCCGGAAAATTAATAAAAATCGAGTATAAGGATCCGGCAAATTTTCCCGGAATCACTCTTGTATAAGAAGATGAATACAAAAAAGGATAAAAACATTGTGTGAGTAAGAATAAGAAAAAAATTTCCTAGGGTAAAAATTGAACAAAAATGATTCAGAATGAAAACGGGATAAAATTGATAGACGATAAGAATGGAATCAAAAGTTTTGACGTTAAGAATAGCACAAGCAATTCTTCCGAGAGAAAACGGAATAAGTGACAGTGATGGGTTGTCTTTTCGCTTGCTTGTATTTCCGAAGATTCTTTACTATGATGCTTTGCAAATTTATAAAAATTATTTTTAATTCAAACAATTATTTAAAACAAATTCACAGTTACAATAAATATGCTCAATTTTTAGGTAAGAAGTCAACTAAGAATGTCTTTCTGATGACTCTTTGCTGTGATACTTTGCAAATTGAATGAAGTCATGAAGCCTCTTTTGCAAGGAGATCGCAAATTCTTTTCCGTGTCTTCTCAAAGTCGATTTGTGATCCTCAAGGATAGTCTTCGCGTATCCAAAATTATTTTTAAACATCTTTATTCATGCCTGGCGATCACAGGAAATCGTGAATTAGTCATGACATAAATTGAATTTAAAAAAATTAATCAGTCATAAAAAAAGCGGTGGTCAAGTTTTTTTGACCGGCAGTGTGGTTGAATCTTCAACTATAAAGATCAGCTTCCATGGAAATAGTTGAATTTTTAATCAGAAAAGATAATTTTTTAACCTTAACTGGATTAGTTGAATTTCCACTTCCAAAAATTAATATCTTACTGAACAGAAAATATTTTTTCAACAAAATACTTTATTTTTATTTACAACAAAAAATTATCAATTAAGATGATAAATCTTCAACCAAAAATTAAATTTTTAACAAAAAGATTTCAATTTTCAACCAAGTAGTTGAATTTTCATTCAAACAGGTTAATTTTTAACCACAAAAAATATATCATTATAAATTATACTTTTGATTATTATTTGTATATTATTATTAAATTGTTACGCTTTCATCCAAAGAGATAAATTTTAAAGGTAAGTAATTAATCTGTAACCAAACAAAAATAATTTGGGTGCA
>JAUELO010000342.1:3588235-3598571 GCA_032357855.1 Amphibolips quercusostensackenii
CCCCCTACTCATGTAAGGCATTTTCCGACTTTTTCCTGTAGTTTTTCTCCATTATGTAAGACTTGGCTAGACCCTCCCCCCCCTAAACTGCCTTATGTAATTAATGAATGGCCCCTTAATGAGTTTCCGAATCTGGTCAAATTTCAGCTTCCGGAATTTTCCAAGTTAAGTAAAATATTTCACAAATACATTGAAGCTACTGCAGTGGATTTGAGTTGAATATACTGAAGAATTTTCCATAAAATTGCACATAAACTTGAACATTTATTATTTAATTTTCAACTTTTTAACTCAAATAATGTATCTTTGGAATCGTTATCATTCGGAGTTTTCGAATATTATATTTATAAATTACCAAGTGCTAAATTAAAAAATGTTATATTCCGCATTTTAGTCCTCATTAGATACAAAGAACTCGCGCAGACTAGGATCGACGGCAGCATTTCGACTAAGTGAGGGGAAGCCGTGTAGTGGGGGAACCGTTCGAAGGTACATAGGGCGGAATTGTCCATCGCCCGTGACATATGCCCTGGCGCACAGTGGGGCCAAATGAGGTGTACGTGGACAAATTAAATTTTAGCCCAAACTGTTCGACCGATTTTGATTTTTTTTTTAAATTAAAGCTTATGAAATTTTTAACGAAGTTGTCAAGGCATATTTTTAAAAAAGTTGTGTAATTTTTTTTATTTAACAAGGAAAATTCATTTAAAAAAAAAACTTCGAAGATGCTATTTTGTGGGAATTTATCCAATTTATGTGAAAGTACACAGAATTATTGGGGAAACTTGTCTTAAATGATGTCCAGCAGTATCAGATATTTCAAAAATTGTTCACAATTTTATTAAATAAATTAATCAACAAAAGTTAGATTTTTAGTAAAAATGATATATAGTTACTTCAGACGTGTGTTTTTAAGTGGAAATCTCTAGAAAAAAAATTCGATATGACTTATAAAAAAATAGAGACCATTTGTTAATTATTTAAACAAATTTTATAAACAAATACATAAATTCGTCATTTTCAAATAGATTTGTTTCATTTTTTTTAACAGAAAGGACAATAAATATCTTGCTTATATCTTTTTGTGCGATTTTTTTATTTTAGACAATCAGTGTTATTTGTTTTAACAAAATCAATTAAAAAATGCATAATATTGTCATTTTTCAGTAAAAGGAATTCGTTTTTTTTTAATTAACTTCAGAAATGTTGAAAATACCTTCTGATATGATACTTCGTTATAAAAAAAAATAATTTCTATTTGTTTAAGCAAATTAAATAAACAAATTCACTGTCTTGCCATTTTTCAACATATAGATTTCGTTTTTTCAGAGAAATAAATTCCTAATGTCTTGCTAGTAGCTCCCTATAGTTATTTTTTATTAATACGCGACACTTACCAATGTGCAAAACAATAAAGAATCGCGCTGTCACGCATGAGACTTTCATGTCGAAAATATCTACAACCGCTGCGCGCATACCAATGAGTGTTGCGCGTTGCGGTCTTTGGAAAATCGTGTAGAGCTCGATACTTTAACTTTACTTATAGTTGAAATTCATTTTTCAAATCGGAACAAAATAAAAGTATCTGACAGACATGACACATATGAACAATTAAACACATATATTATAAAAAACTATTTTAAGATCAGTATACATTTCCGCTTGAGTATTTAATTGTTTAGAACTGTTTCAAACTATTAATAGCTGTCTGCAAGTATTAGGGGTGTGCAAAATTGATGCGGGTCGGGCCGGGTAAGGTTTGTGGCTTTGTCCGCAGACCCGCAACCAAACCGACAACCCACATTCAGCCCGCCAACCTGCATTCACCCCGACAACCCGCATTCAACCCGACAATCCGCATTTAGCCTGCCAACCCGCATTCAACCCGCAGAACCCCGAAAATGCAAACTTTGAGAAAATTGTCAAAATTTTAGAAATTCATCGAAATTTGTAAAATTTTGATAAATTTGTAAAATTTTGATAAATTTCTAAAATTTTCATAATTTCGATTAATTTTCAAAATTTTGATAAATGTCTAAAATTGTCAAAATTGTGCAAAATTTCTAAAAAATTTCAAAATTTTGATAAATGTCCACATGCGCGGGTGGGGTTATTTTTTTGCACACCCCTAACAAGTATTCTACATAATTGCTTTAAATTGTTTTTATTGGCTTGAAAATGTATTTGACTATTTTAAACAGGATAAAAGTGTCAAAATTTTACTGTTGAACTTTTCTGATTCATTTCAAACGGTTTTAGTACTACTTTTTAATTCTTTTACACTGTTTTGATTTATTCCGAACTGTTTCGGCTGTTTCCAAGTGTTTTATACAGTGCAGAATTATTTCGAACTGTTCTGTCTGTTTTAAAATGACTTGAACTGCCTTAGAACTATTTTTTAACATACTTAGTATTGCACAATTTTAAAATTTACTATGCCACATAAAGTTTTTGTCCAGAAATGACACCTGTAGCCGCAAAACTTTACGGTATAGTGATTTTTGCTACAAAATTCTTTAAAGTGTAACATAAATTAGATATTTCGATATCAAAAGAAACACATCCATTGCGGTTGCCTACAAGAATTTTTTAAACAAAGCAATTAATATTCAGGAGACAAGGAATGGATTAAAACGATGCATTTTATTATCTATTTATATAATAACAAGAGACACTTGAACTTCACATTTGATGCTTCAATCGAGCAAGCGTTTTGCATAATCATGGAGCATCGATGCGCGTGACACACTCGCTTATGTGTGCACAGTGGCTGTATAATATGTTTTTCGCCCTAAAGTCTCATGTGACGCGCACGAACGCGCGAAACACTAATGAACCGTGCGTACGCAGCATTCAGTGGTGTCTCGCGATTTTTTTCCAGCAAACACCAACCACTGGTGTTTGGGTTTCTACGTGTAGAATATTCCACTTTTTAATTATTTAACTTTGTACATTTTAATAAAAAACTGTTAATTTCCTGATACTTATTTTAAAAATTACATTATATATATTTTAACTGTTCCAACTTTATATTGGATAACGTTTTCACATTGTCAACGTATGTATTTTAGAATGTTTCAGCACTAGTACCATAGTTTTCAGCACTTGAGATTCGTTGCACTTATATACACCAAACTCTCGCTTTCAGTCCACTGTCGGGGGTTGTCTTTAAATTGTTTTGGACCGAAAGCGGAGGAATACAAACGTAAACAGTCAGGACCGTGAGAACCATTTCTGTTGGATTTTTCTTCACAGTAAAAATACATTTGTTTTGTTTCGTCAATTTCGTTATGTAATACACATAATAATTTAAAGTTGAAGAAAAACTGCAATGTTAGCCATACACATTAATTTAAGAGAAATTTTTAAATTTTGTCTCGGAAATCAAATTGTATTCAAGTGATTTATATGTACATAATTGAATTTGTGGTTGAAGGATTTCAAGTAAAAATTACTCAAAATTTAACAAATTTGAATTAAACGTAAAGACGAATTTTTTACAACAGTTGATTCTTTAACCAAATAGTTAAATTGAGAAAGAAATGCACTTTGGATTGAGTAGTTTAATTTTCAAATGAGTAGCTGAATTTTGTGCCAAAAAGATTAATCATCAACCAAATATGTGCATAGTTAAATTTTTATCAAAAAATAAGAATTATCTACAAGACAGTTGAATTTTTAACCCGTAAAGATGCTTTGTCATAAAAAAGTTAATTTAATAATTTTATACAAAATATGAAACAGTTTAATTTTTTATCAAATAATTCAATTTTATGCGAAAATAATAACATTTTCAAACAAAAACAATTTTTTTGAGTGTTTAAGCAGAAAGTTACTTGGGACTAAACAAGTTGTGTTTAACCAAATATGTAGTTAAATTTTCTACGATAAAGCTCGTTTTCAAACAAAGGGTTGAATTGTAAAACAAAATTTCTTTCGAAAGAGATGAGTTTTAAAAACCACTTATTCCCTAGAGGGTACTGCCCCCTTTTATCGCTCCGCTACTAGTGTCCGAGCATGATTGCGAACCGTCTCTCGCCCTGCGCGCCGGAGAAACTACTAGGGGCAGCCATTCTAGGAAGACTGAGACTGGGGAGACTGAAGCCGAGTGTTTGGTGTATTTGAAACATCTTGAAATCTTTTCAGACTGTAGCAATCTTTTGAATTTATTTAAAATCATTAGAAATTTCTTTAAAACTCTCGATATCTTTTGAGATCTCTTAAAATCTTTTAAACTCTTTGCAAATCTTTGAAATATTTTTAAATGTTTTAAAATCTTTTGAATGATATCTTTTGTAATCTTTTGAAATTTTAAAAATTTTAAAAGCACCCTAATTTTTCATAAAAATATTTTTCACATCCTGCAGAATATTCTAATTATTAAAGACAGATTCAGAAATAAACATTATTTATTTGTGATAGCTTTTAAAATAGAGAAGTTTAAAATTTAAATAGGAAAAATTAATATTTGGAATATTTGACTATTCGAAATATGAATTCTTTTATTTTCGAAGAAAATCGTCCGAAAAGAAAAGCTACGGGCATATAGGAGTCTAAAAACCAATTTTTTCAATTTTTCTTATTTCTCAATTAGGTATACAGGGTGATTCCTTTATCTTAAGACATCGGAATATCTGAAGAAATACGCATTTAATGAAAAAAATGTCCTGAATAAAAACTTTTTATTTTCGAGTAGGAAAAGCGACCCTGCAAAAATAAACCTCACACCCCACCCCCTGGAGGCAGAAGGTGGGTAACTTTAACATTTCAAATAGAAAACCTATATTTTGTATTTTAGATTTAGATTTTCCATTAAAAAATACGCAAGTTTCACCCGAAATTTTTTTTCCATGTTAAATTTTTTTCCCTTTTGAAATTCTTAAGTTACAACCCTTGCACCCTAGGGTTTGAGGTGTGGGGTAAATTTTTTCGGAGTTGCTTTTCTCCTCGAAAATAAAAAACTTTATTACGGACTCAAAAATTTACCCCACACCCCACATCTTAGGGGCGGGAGGGCATAACTAAAAAATTTCAAAAAGTGAAAAAAATTTTTAGATAAAACTTACGTATTTTTCAATGGAGAATCTGAATCTGAAATAAAGAATATTGGTTTCAATTTGAAATTTTAAAGTTACCTCCCCCCCTTTCGCCTACAGGGGTGGAGTGTGAGGTTAATTTTTGCGGGTTCGCTTTTCCCCCTTGAAAATAAAAAGTTTTTATTGAGGACATTTTTTTCATTAGATGCGTATTTCTTGAGATATTTCGATGTCTCAAGATATAAGAATCACCCTGTATAAGAAAAAGAAAACTATGACATAGACATTTTTTTTATATTATAATTGTGCATGCCAAGAGCTTCAATTTGAGTTATTCTCGAATAAAATCCGACTGAAAAAAAGCATACAGCAAGGAGGTAAAAATAACCAAATTTTCCTCTTTTTCCTGATTTTCAAGCAACTTATATAAAAAAGTATCACATAGAAAATTTTATTTTGTATTGCAATTCTACATTCCAAAAGCATGTAGAGCATAGGGATCATCTTGCGTCTCCATTTACCTATCCCTTTTATCCCCCCCCTCCCAATGATTTTTTGCTAAAAATTTGGAATTTAAATAGAAAAAAGATTTTTTCCCAAATTCTCAGTATTTTTTACGCTCCGCAGGGATCACATTCTGAAGCGAATACGAAACCTCATGGACGTGGCTTGAATATAGTTTTTTTTGCGATGTACGAGACAGACAGACGTTGGCACGAGATTATAAGGGTTTCCTACAAAACCCTAAACAATTAAAAGTAATTAAATTTTCTAATTGATTGCATCCGAATTCGAGTTCTAAAACTATAGAATCATTAAATTTGTAATGATTCTCGAAGATTAGAAATTACAACTGTTCAAATCAAATCAGTATTTATTTTTAACTTACAGATATTTCAACATAAAACCGAACAAATTAAGATAATTAAAAAAAGAGGTGAAATGTATCCAAACTGGTATCTTTAATTTGGAAGGACCCAATTTTGATTTTTTTCTTATTGCGAAAATTTACTATACCATTCTCTAAGACACTATCTTATATTACCTATTGTTTCAATTTGTTCACTTTTAAAATCTAAAAAATTTTTTGAATTAGGTGATATTATTATATATTTGGATAATATATGCAAAGAGTATAATAAAAATATAATAGATTAGATGGGACTGGATCCAATGGGAAATCAATTCTGATGATGAATATTCATTTATATTGAAATTCAAAATCCAGGTCCTAACTTAAGTCGCCCTCCTATACTTTAACATTCAGGAAGTTGAATGAATTTCAAATAAGCTTAATCTTCCAATAATAGACACTTAAAGAGAATATGAATCGACTTTGCCTCCCAAAAATTACTAGCAAACATGAAGTTGAAGCTAAAGTACGGACAAAACCCAGGGCAATAAAGACATTTCATAGAGGCACTCATTGCAAATATGATTCCGTAAAAGTGGTAAAACTTAAAATCAAAAGCTCTATGAAGTAAAAGCTTCCATGTCTGAGCCTGACATACATCGTATTTGAACCAATTCAAAAATTTCAACGACCTTGAAAACCTTAAGGCTTTGAAACAGACATTTTTCTCTTCAGAGAAAAAGGACCCTGAAGAAATAAAACAATCAATATTATAAGATGTAAATTTTTCCACCCTTTTTACATTCTGATCATTTATGATTGAGAAAGTATTAGAATTGTCCAAAATTTCACACTGCAGTTTCTTAACGGATTTCCACGTTCTAAGATCCACTGAGGCGAAAATTAAGTTTTGGCGATGGCGTCTGTCAGTCTGTCTGTCAAACCGTCCGTAAACACGATCACTCTCGAAAATGAACGGATTAAATCGACCTTTGTCACACTTTTTTAGGTCCTAAAAGAAAGAACGCGTTTGTTAACCAGCATTCCTTAACTAACGGTTATGGTTTTATCCATCGAAAAAGCTATCCAAAAATCGAATATTCCTTTTTACGCCGAATGACGACAGATACGTGAAAAAAGTACAACAAGAGAATCATAGCCCTGAAAAATATCTACAATTTTTGTCTCAACCATTTTTTGATAAGACTTGACATTTTGGTTTAATTTTTCGAAAATACCATAAAAAAATCGAAGATTCAAATATCGAGCAAAACAACTCTAAATATTGGAAAAAAGTATAATAAGTATTTATAGCTTTTGAGAAGTCCTAAAAAAAATTTCCGGAACTATTTTTTGATAGGACTCGTCATTTTGGTTTTATTTATCGAAAGTTCTATGCAGAAAATCGAAAATTCAAATTTCGAACCAAATGGCGTGAGAAACGAAAAAAAATTTAAACAAGGAATTGCAACATTCAAAAAGTCTTAAAAAATTGTTTAAAATAAATTTTTGACAGCACTTATGATTTTGATTTTATTTATCGAAAGTTCTATGGAAAAAATCGAAAATACAAATTTTAAGCTAAACGACGCGAAATATTGGGAAAAGTTTTTAGAAAAATTTCAGCGTTTGAAAATCCCAACAACATTTATTGAAACCATTTTTTGACAGAACTTGAAGTTTTTAATTTATTCGCTGAAATCGATATGTAAAAATCCAGAATTCCAATATTATGCATAAAGACACGAAATACGTAAAAATCCTTAAAGAAGACTTGTAGGATATTTTGTTTTATCCATTAAAATTATATGAAAATAAAAATTGCATTTTAAGCATAACAACGCGAGATAGAAAAGAATCCCTGAAGAAAGGATTGTAGCTTTTTATTGTAAGGTAATTCAGAAAATAAATATTCATTTAAAAATTTCTGTCATAAATCGAGCGTATAGCGCGAGTGACACGCTAAAAATGTGTACCTCAAAGCCTACAGAGCTTTAATCAAGTTAATCTTTAACTGTACTTAATGACGTAGAAAATTCAGAATATGAAGATGCATACAAATACTGGAATCTAAAATATATGTTTTTGATAAAGTTTCATTCAAGCATTCCAAGTGCATTCCCAGGCGCGCTCAAACTCGCGAGCCGCGCGCGCAGCGTGCGATGAGAATGTCACCGTGCGGCGGGTAGATTTTTTTCTGAGATCTAGAAGAATAGTTTTACCTAAAAACCCATCTGACCGTCCAACTAACAAAAAAAATTATTTAATAAAACAATAGTATTAATAATGTAATAATGTCATCAATATTTTCTAATATATCTTATGATATTGAATTTTTAATTATATTATAATCTTGACGATTGTTTGTACTTAGCTGAGCACTTCTGGCTGAGCTCCACCCGAGTGGAAAAATGTTCTGTCGCTGGCCTGTCTCAACCAGATCGTCTGGTTTCCAGTCTTGACGCTGACCAGACGGCCTGGCCTTGGCCTGGCCAAAAGTGTAATATTTTTTTAGCTAGCCCCAGGCCAGACCATCTGGCCAGCCGCTAGTTATGGACTAGTCAGCCGCGAGTTATCTTATTTTTATAATTTTAAACACCCTGTAACTTTTTTGACGCATGTCAAAAAAAAGGTGCTGATCGAACTTAGATTTTTTTTCGTTTTTGTCTCGCTGATCTACGCCAAACCTAGAACAGACAATACCAGACTGTCAAGGTGATATGAAGAAAAAGTCTTGTTATGATAGTGTGAATTTCTTATTTTCTATAATTTTAGATACACTGTGACTCGAGGGGCTGGCCACTCAGAAATCAGGAAGTCAGATTAACCATGATTGACACCGTAATAACGACGACATCGAGACTAACTGTGACTAACCAAGCGACTGCGCAGTAGACGAAAGATATTCCCACTGACCGCCACAGGGACTTCCGTAAGTGAGGAGTCAGATGAAATCTCAGTGACCAGTCCCTCGCTGGAACTTTTTTGAAATATGTCGAAAAAAATGTACTGATCTAAAATTTATTGTTCTTGGCTAGCTGACCAGCGCCAAAACCTGGGCCAGACCAGTCTGTCAAGGTGATGAGAAAAAAAGTCTTATTTTGATAGTGTGAATTTTTTATTTTCTATCATTTTAAACACCCTGTAACTTTTTTGAAATATGGCAACAAATTTAGCGGATCGAACTTAGAACTTTTTTGTTCTTGGCTTGCTGATCAGCGTTAGTCTTGGGACAAACAAGGCCTTCCAGACTAGACGATCTATATAAGGTCAGACCTGGGACAAACTAGCGTCAGACCTAGGCCAGATCAGATCTTCCGGACTAGACAGTCTAGTTAAATCTAAACCTGGGCCAGACCTGTAACGAAATTGCCAGGACATTTTTTCACACGGGCAGCTGGGCGTTCCAATTACAAAAACAACATTAAACTGTTTGGTCTTATATTCATAAAGTTATACTCTAGGCTATGTTAAGTAGTCCCGAAAAATTGGGGGATTAGGAATGGGGATGAACTAGTCCTGCCGAAAAGTCGGGACGAGAAGACATTGCTCATACTCTAATTAAAATCTACTAATACGTCTTTTAATTTAGAATCTATAATTATATTAAAATCTTGACAATTCTCTATACTTAGCTAGGCTATTATGTCTAGGCCTCAGATGGGAGCACCAACGAGCGCCCGCATTTCGTTTAGATGAATTAAACTAATTCGCACACTATACTCTCACATAGTATATACATTAATTACAAATTACTTCTAATTATATTTCATTGGAAAAACTTCATGTATATTAATTTGTTGAGGGAATGTCTTTTTAATTCATCCTTTGAAAAATCTAAATTCCGTCTAAGAAAGTTAGTTCCTATATTAGTTTCAAACTCAAGTTGAGTGTGGTAATGCGCTGGGGCAAAAGTTAATAAATTGTGTGAAGTAATTGAATTTTTACTATCAATTATCATTAATTGTCTAACGTCTTATCAAGCGAAAGAAACTATTTTTATTTTTTGAAACTGGGCGTTAGTTGGTCCAAGCGTTAGGGTCCAAATAACAGCCCACCTGGGCGAGTCTGGGACCCAGCTTAGCCCCAGATGACTTTTCACCAGTAAATATTGTTTTTAATGAGAAAAATAAATTTTATTTTTATTTGAATAAAAAATTAAGAGGAGGACTATATGAAGGGAAATTTCTATAGGTCATTGATCGATGGATCTTTTAATTTCAGGAGAAGAAGGTGATGGCCCGTGTGACGCGTACTCGACGAAAAATGGCAAATACGACCGGCGCTCCCTCTTCCTCGGGCAGCCTTCTATCAACCCCTTCGACAACACCGTTTACCACTTCCACGTCGGCGACCTATTCCACCGAGGGTTTTATCTTCAATTACAGCGGCCTCGCCAGCCAGGAGAGTTATTCATTGAACGACCTGAACTACACAGAACTCTTAG
>JAUELO010000342.1:3789462-3801760 GCA_032357855.1 Amphibolips quercusostensackenii
TGCTTTGGACAGGACAAGTGCAAGTGGTGAAGAAAATGATGAAGATGATCAGGGAGGCCACACAAGAGAAGAAGGAAATGAAGAAATTGTAGATTTTCAGGAAATCGATTGTGAGAGTTTGGAGCATGCTAAGGATAAAGAGACTTCAAATGCTGAAAATTCTGAAGATCCACTATTCAATAACGAAGAGACATTGTCGAACTTGAATGGGTCCCTTCAAGAGCTTGAAAGCGGGGCATTATCTGATGATAATTTTGAGCATGCTGAAGTTAAAGAGACTTCAAATGCTGAACATTCTGAAGATCCATTATTGAATATCGAAAAGACATTGTCGAACTTGAATGGGTCGATTCAAGAGTTTGAAAGCGAGGAATTTTCTGATGATATAGAAGATTAAACATTTTACTGTAGGCGGGGCGTGTGATGTTAGTTTGATGTTTCGCGTAGTATATATTTTACAGGGACATTAAAATATTTGTTTCTTACATGTACGTTTTTAGCATTGTAGTAAGATACTCCAAACAATTTCAGATGATTTTTATAATTTATTTTGTCAGCAGTTTACGCTCCCGGCGTGCGATATTATTACTAAGACAGTCAGTAAAGTGTTTCCTATATTTTAAAAATTTACTTTAAAAATTGAGTAATTTATTGAAAAAGAAGACAAAGCGATCGACGTGTGATAATACTGATAAGGTCATTTGAAAAGCCATACAAAGGCTGTAAGTTATTCTAATGAAAATTTACGCACTGAGCATGTGATATAACATTCCATTGAAAAATTGTCTGCACATTAGCTTACCATTTTAAAAACGTCTTTTGGACATTATTCACATTTTTTCACCTTAACGTCCAAAAAACGTTTTCAGGACGTTGTAAAAGTGTCTTTCAATTTTTTGCCTACTGGAATGGTGCCTTATGGTTTTGCACACAATATAGGATCATATAATACGACGATTTAGAGCATTTTGAAGAAAAGCGAAAGATATTCGTTTTGGGCAGTGCGCTCATGTTAAATAGAATGCCCCTTATACACATTTGCAGCTTATAATTTTACAAAATCGAAATTATACGTATTCAGTTAATTATTTTAGTAAAAATGTAAAAAGTAAAAAGAATTAATAGATATATGCAGAGCTCATATGACAGGAAAATACCTGACTGTTACGGTTTATCACTCCAACACGAACCTCAAAAGTTAAAACAATAGTTTCTTTTTTTGTTTTAACTATATATTACAACCAAAAATTAAAAATATTTCAAACGAATGATGCAACACATTTGTAATTCAAAGTTGTTTTTTTTTTGCTTAAATTATTTTCCTGGGAAAGTTTTGTATATGTATGTGTATAAAGAAATTCAGTTTATTTTATATATCTATTATGTAAACGTTTTGAAACAAAAAATTGCCATGAATGCAATCCACAAACAAAATGAAACTCTGATTTATATTATATTTATCATTGCAAAAAATGCAATCGACCTCGTTATATTCTAGTTATATTTTTAATCGAATGTCTTTCCAAACAAATTATAATATTAAAAGTACGTAGAAAATAGAAATTTCAAGTAAACCTTATAATTTGTATATGTATATGAAACTGGTACACAAGCCACAGCTATATTTTTTGCTTTCATATTTTGAAGGAATTTAATCCCTCCTGAACATGAATAACCGCGTAAATGAATAGCGTGAAAGTAATAAAACTTACTTCCATGCATAATGATTCAATCTATACATCAAAATAACAAAGAAAAACATGTCTAGGCACTAAACTTATAATAATTAGTAACTTTATTATCTTTTCTGACTTCAAAATTCTTGGAGAGAAATTGTTAATAAATGGGAGAAAATCTTCCCTCGTGGATTAATGCTGGTCAATTCAGTGTTTACGAGGATCAAGCCTAATCTTCCTGGGAGTTGCGTATAAATTCCGAATCTAATAAATACCGCAGATACCAAATATAATGACCTGAAAGTGTTATGGGCAAAGGAAGTAATATTTGATACGAAGTTCTACTTTGTATCTAACATAACCGCCACGCTCAAGTATGCGGAGTATAATCCGAGGACAAAACGAATGAGGGTCCACTGGGAAATGGGGTTTCGGATGACCCAGACAATATTTACCACTGTTTGCTAACTCACACCATTCAAACTATAGTCAACCCTATGTTTGACGGAGGGGTACCAACAATTTGTGCTAACATATTTCAATTAAACTATATGCTCTCATTGGTGTGAAAGTATCGAGTAATTAATCGAATAATGATTTTTAAACGTTAACATTATTTTAATAATAACTTCATACGATTTTTAATCCTAAATTTTCTGATTTATCTACATGATATTATTCATTTATCTGATATAACTGCGTAGAATATGTTACAGGTTAGAAACGATTGATAAGTGTCGAGATGTATGTGAAAGGCACCAAACAAATTTTATATGCAAGTCTAAATCAAGATCAATTCTGACAGCTGATGATTTTTTTTACGGTTATATTGGCAACATTGTTATATGATAATCCAAATTGTATGGTACGACTTGAAATGAATAGATCAAAGCTGAAATTTCTCTATATAGTTAAAGCCTTGTGTTGGTTGATAAAACTATTAGAAATATCAAACGAAAGACTTATTGCAAAATTCCATAATAAGTTAGAGCATTGACTAAATACGCCAAAATCCAACATCGATAACATTAAGTTCAAGTGGACTTCTCAGTCGGAGCACATTCTCGATGAATTGAGATTTAAATGGGTTTTCACAAATCAATGTCCAGATTATGCAAATCGATCTTTTGAGGAGATAATCAGTATGTTACAAGAAAACATAACAAATGAGGATATAAAGTCAATTTCTAACTGAAGATATTCTATCATATGTATACGAGTATACTTGTGAACATACTCGCAGAAAATAGTACATATATTGAATTATGACTCAGATATAAAATACTCAAGCCAATACACACCCCCTTGTAACCGGGCTTATTCCCTATATGAATTACAATAAATTTATGAACTGAATAAATGTATAATATTATATTATGTATATGAAACTTATAAAACTTATAAGACTTATAAAACAGCTTTTGCTGGATTAAAAAAAATTGATTCAAACAAATTTTTCTTATATGAATATAAATTTCTATTTAAAAGTATAATTTATCAATTGCTCAATTTTCAATGTTCTACTTTAATATTGTAATAACAGAAAAAAGATCCGTGAAATTTACAGGACGATCGGTCCTAACATGGACAACATGACTTTTTAGTAGGTTTTACAAGTAGTTAAGCTAAATTCACTGATTTTCCGTATACATCTAACTTCCAGTAACTATATAATGCTGTGATATAATAAAAAAAAAAATTAATGATAATAAGGAGTCGAAAAATTGCTGTTTTAACTTTTTTAAGCTGTGGCTTATGAGGATGGTTTTTTCATTGACTTTCAATTCTGTAAGTATCGAGAAATGGTTAAGACTACCGACTGCTAGGCGATAGATGTAGGTTCGAAACCCCGTAGCCTTAGAAATTTGATTTGTAATATAATGTTTAAAAATGTAATATATGTATTCACTTTAAGAAAACATTAACATGTATAGAAAAAATACTCGCAATCAATTTATTATTTATTTTTTAAATACCCTTTTTGTGATAACTTCAAAGTATAGCAATAGTGGGTGTTGAAATTAAACCTAAAATTGAAATTCAAGTTTGAAATTCACACTTCTGTGATTATAAATAATATTCGGACGATATGCAATCGTATGATGACAAATGGATGGTCCTAAAAACAGTTGAATCATTTTTTATCATTTTTAAAATTAACTACGCCAGTGGAGTATTTCCACCTGGGACTTAGAAAAATTTACTGCGCAAAGTCATGTTGTCCATATTTGTACCGAACATCCTGTAAATATCACGGATATTTTTTCTGCCTGTCCAATTTAAAACATTTTCAATTACAAAAGTGTCTACTTTTTAAAAAGCGTTTATTATATACAACTCTTGATTCTTATAATGTTATAGATTACTCTTCATTCATCCTCAAGTAAAACCTGATTGTGAAATCTGTTTGTGTAGTATACTGAAATAATACTAAAATTGTTGAGAGGCTTTGAAGCTGAGAACCAAAGAGTACCGAAAATCTGCAATTCTGAGATGAGGGTTATGAATATCTCGACTAGAGTAACTTAATATCAAAGAGCATTCATCAGCTTCCTTGCAAGAAGGGAGTCTCTTCTGAAGCCACCGACAAAGCAAAGATATTTCGGAACTTTGGAATAACTCATAATAAAACAATAACGGAGACGTTTCTTATTGTTATGATTTCAAATATTTTACATCGGCTTTCTCTTTTCTCTCATTTACTTTTCTGAAAGTAAAAACAAATTTATTTAAAATAATATTATTGAATACAGTGGCATAATAGAATATTAAACGATTTTATAATTTTCGCAATATTCCACTGACTAAAATCTACACCTCACGATTAAAAAATTTAAATTTTGCAACTAATCATTCGTTAGGGGGCTCAGAAAAACTACGTCACGCTATTTTGAACATCTTTACCAGCCCTCCACTTCTTCGTCACAGATAATTACGCAAAAATTAAACCCCCACGGGTGACAGTTGAATTTTCAATAAAAGAGGACGAATTTTCAACAAAAACGTTACATTTTCCATAAAAGAATTAAATTTTCAACAAAAGAGTTAAATTTTTAACAAAAAAGTTAACTTTTTAACAAAAAAGTTAAATTTTTAACCAGGAAATATTTTCCAGTCAAGAGAAAACAATTGAACTAAATTGTTGAATTTTCATAACAAAAAGGCGAATTCTCAAGAAAATAGTTGAATTTTTAACCCAAAAATATGAATTTCCAACATGACAGGTAATTTTCAACGAAATAGTAGAATTTTTAATAAAAAAGGAAATAGGTGAATTTTCAATTTAAAAAATTGATTTTCAATCATAAAGAAAACGAATTTTGAACCAAAGGAATATAAATCCGAGGATGAATCTTCATCATCAACCAATAATGGAATAGTTACATTTTTATTTTAAAAGTAAATTTTAACCAAAAAGAACGAATTTTCAGCAAAATAGTTAGCCTTCAACCAATAAAATGAATGTTTAACGAAGTGGTTCAACTCTAAACTAATAAATAGTTGAATTTCTAACCAAAAAAGGTTAATACTCATTAAAGAAATTAATAGTTTAATTTTCAACTAAAAACAATAATTTTTCAAACAAACATAGAATAGTTAAATTTTTAATTTAATAAACTGATTTTCAACAAGAAAAATTTAATTTCCAACAATTTAGTTTAATCTTTCAAAAAATAATAGACCTTTTAAGCACAAGAGATGAATTCTTAATAAATTCAAGATATGTACTTAAAACGAAAAATAGTTTAACACTGTGATAAGGCATCAGTTAAAATTTCAATGATAAATGTGTGAATTAAAATAGAAAATCCCATATAGAATAAAATAAAGAATCCTCGCTTAGAAAGTGTTTTTTTTTTACTAGGGAATACGTACCCTTAAATGTAGGGGTTTTTATATGAATCAGCAAGCGGGAAAACATTAGAATGACCCTTATAAAATGTTAATTAGGAATATGATTAAAAATATCAAGAATTATAATTCTCTATAAAATGCATTTTCTTTATTGTATGTATATTTCTACTCCTCTCAATATTTTATCATTCTACCCAACCATAAATATTCCTATTATATCATAAAGCTATGTAATATAATGGTATGTAATTTTTTAATGTCGCTATTGTAATGCTATTCACTGTAAAAACTAGAGATCTCTTTTTTTACTGTATCATTTGTTTCGTGTCCTGTTTTTGAATAGGATAACTTCATGATGTTATTTTCAATATAAAATAAATGGATGTGAGTTTCCAATAGTGGTCTGATTTTAGTACCACTCGAGACTGTTTTTTCTGAGTCTTATTGTAATACCTGAAACTAGCCCTGAAATGATACTTTTTGTTTTTGCAGTGTTGATATTAAGTGTTTATTATAGACAAATAATAAGATGAAAAATCATGTTCCATCTTTGTATTGATTTTAGGTGGTAAAATAGAAGAGTATCAGTGTTGGAGGACAAAAGAGCAGATAGCAGTAGCAATAATTTCCTGGTGGAGATTCACGAGATCAATGTAGGTGGATGTTACGACCACTCCCTCCACAAACCCAACTGACCAATCGAGACCCTCTGGCCATCCCCGGTCAGCTTTCGTATTTCTATCCTTCTCTTTTCTCTTCAGCTCCCAGTGGAGTTATACGTGACGTCACTGACCGACGCCATTTTCGAGGCGCGTGCCACAGTACGCGGTCGCTGCGCTGCGCTGTTGGCACAATAATGCATTTCAATGCATTTTCACCCTCAAAGAATTTCGAGCTGTAAGACTGAATCGCTGAAAAATTCGGGTAATCGTCAAATTAAGTGTAATAGAGAAATCGCATTCAATAAAGTAAATTATTTATTTAATTAGTGTCTTCATTTCAAAAATTAAGTAAAAAATTGCAAGGTAATAAGGTAACTTATAGAAGAATTTTTGACTTTTAAATACTTGAAAAAGAATTAAAAATATAGTTAACTTTAGTTGAAAATTTCACTACTGAGTGAAATTCAGTAAAATAAACGTCCCTTAAGTGCAACGTACGGGTGGGATTTTCTTCAAAATCCACTGTGAATGTCAGAATTTGAACGTGAGTACCATCTCTGTTAGGTGAGGTGTCTTAATTATTCGCTTAATTAAACTTTTCCACTTAAAGCCTAGTATTATTTATGTTTGACTAGAAAAAAATATAATGCTTTATTATTTAAAACTTAAAATAACTGCTAAAATTATGTTTATTTTGTGTAAAGTGAAATTACCTGACTTTTCTGAGAATTTATCAATATACATGTATATGAAATTTAATGTGCAGCCTCTTCATGAATGTTTCATATACCGAGTTCTTAGATTTAATATACAAATGTATATTAAAATTAAAAATATTGTTAACAGTGAGGGGATACGCTATAGTGTACCCTTATAGTATCATTATAGTCTCCCTTGCGTATCATGCAAGAAAAACTAAAAAAAAACAGCAAGATGAACATTTAAAGTGTTGAAATTTATATTCTATGTTAAAATTGCCGTTAGAAGGTCACGGACAAATTGCGATTGTTTTTTCTGCAGCGCTAAAAACTTTTAAATAATATAATACTTGTCATTAGCGTCTGCTGAAGGCGACTTCAAGCGCATCGTAGCGTATGTGAGTAGCATATGCTACTTTAGCGATAATCGATGCGCTTCAAGTCGCTTTAAGCAGATGTTAATGCCAGATATTGTATACTTTTTTATTTTTAACGCTGAAAAATAAAACTATTGCAATAATGGATGGATCCTCCACACCCCCGGGATAGAAATGAGTCCTAAAATAGAATAAAAAAGAGAACTGACATTTTTAAAATCTTGAAGACTCAGTTTCTGTGCTTACACAATTGCGTGAAAACAATACATAGGATCATGCTCCGATGACAAGCGAATAATGTGAAAATGCAACTAAATCTTAAAACTAAATAATGCCTGCGTTTTCGAGAATTTCGGAGGTAAACGACAAAGCGTCACTTAAGACACACGTCATCACGACACGTGCCACACGGACAAAGGTATGTTGGTGCAGCTGATACCACTCAAAACTTTTATTTCCGGATTATTACAAAAAGATAATAACCAAACTTCCAATTTTTGCATGTATTTTAATAGAAAAATTCGTATATTATTCAGATGTTATCCTTCGCAAAAACTTTTTGTTAGATTTGGCTACATGCCTCATGTTTTGTAGATCGGGTCCTCTCTGAAACAAAAGTGTTGTACCAATTAACTTGACAGATTCACGATTTTGTGTATACAGCAAGTTTAGTGGTGAAGGAATAAAAACATACCCTAGCAGAAAAATTCTATGAATTTATCTTAAGCGTTGTTTTAACATCCCCTAAAGATTCAGACAAAGAAATCAATATTTCCAAAAAAAAACAAAACCACAAGAACTAATGAATAGCATATAAATATAGCTGCTTTTTAGATTAAATTTTTACTTAATAAATCACATTTGGATACACTTTAAGAAATATTAACCTATTGAAATATGGTTCTGAATTTGTTAAGGGGGTTATATTTTCAATTCTCAATGGACGAAATACGAAAAACATTGATTTTTAATACATCTTAGAAAGAAAATCAGAAAATCACTTTGGGATATTATCAAAAAACTCCCCAGTTAACCGAACGTATTAAACAAATTTGTTAGGGGTTTAATATTTAACCCTTAAAGAGGCACAAGGATTTTCATCAAAAAATTTAGAACTATTTTCACTACAGAGAAATCGTCATTTTTATGATCACGCGGCTGTGCGTGTCAAATATGACTAATCTCTCGTGGTTTTAAGTAAATAGGTTTTCTTTGGACGTACAACAAAACTTGTATGATCAAGACAAGTCTGATTAAGACTTTTCGATAACTTGAGAAATACGATAATTTGCTTCTTAGGAAATGTCGATTTCCTTGTTTGAATCTTCAAGGGATATTAAAAAAAGTAAGCAAATCTTAAAATTAATTTACACATACTTCCTGGTACAAGACGCTTCCTGCACTTATTTTTAAGTAGCTTTTTAACCCAGTAGTTCAATCAAAAAGTATTTTTTTTATTATGTCGATTTCCTTATTTAAATGTTTAGTGGCAGTTGTAAAAACCCTTCAAAAAATTGTAATTAGACATTTTGAAGAAAATGAATTTTTTTTACATTTTGTGCAGGGTCCTTTATCCAAATTTCGTTAAAAATTAAAAATAAATATCAGATTTCTTACTTAAGATATGTATTTTTAATTCTGCGATTAACTAAAAAAGAAAATTTGAACGGATTTTATTTAAATCTATATTAGTATAGTAGTATAGTATAGTAGTAGCAAGTAATATTAGTATTTTAGGTAAAAAATTCAACTCTTTTGCTACAAGTTTTGGTTAAAAATTAATTTTTTCAGATGAAAATATAACTATTTCTTTAACAATTCAACTGCTTGGTTGAAAATGAACGGTTTTGTTAAAAATTCATATTTTCGGTACAAAAATCAACTGTTTTGTAGAAACATCTTATTTTTGGCTACAAAAATCAACAATTTCGTAGAAAATTAATCTTCTCAATTGAAAATTTAACTGTTTGGTTAATGATTAATGTATTTTGTTAAAAATTCTTTTTTTTTCGTTAAATTGAGCTGTTTTTGATTTGGAATTAAAATTTTTTTTGTGGAAATATCAATTATTTCATTTTTGGTTGATAACTCATGTTTCCAGTTTGAAAATTCAACTCTTCGATTGAAAATTGAACTACTTTCTTAAAAATTCATTTTTTTGTTTGAAAGTTCGTAATTTTAGTCGAAAGCTCATTTATTTGGTTGAAAATGGAACTACTTTGTTAAAAAAATTATTTTTTATTTAGAAATACATGCTTTATTCAAAAATCTGCCCATTTGGTTTAAAATTCAACTATGTAGTTAAAAAATAACTTTTTTGTTGAAAATTGTTCTATTTAACATGTTTTGAATATGCAAGTGAAATTATTGAATTTTGATGCATAAATAACAATTAAACAATTATCAATTTTAAAACAATTTGAGTTAAATTAAGAAATATTTACTAGTTTTGAGAAAATCCAAACTTAATTTAAAACTAAAAAAGATTTCGAAAAATAAAAAACTAAATTGAGATTTTTGAAGATTTCGAAATAAAATTTTGAAGCTTCTTGAAAATCGGTAAAGGCTTCAAGAAAATAAAATTTGCTCAAGTTTTCTGGAGAAATTTAGAATGATTGTTTATTTTAGAAAATTAATTTTAAGAGAATATTTAAAACGAAGTTTAAATAAATTTTCCATAATAAATAACAGTCAAATAATTATTAATTTAGAAAATAATCGACTGAGTTTAAATTATATTTAGAAGCTTTGAAAAGATTCGAAAGTGATTTAAAAAGTGAAGAATTCAAAACATTTAAAACACAATATCGATTTTTGAACATATCGAAAACAAAATTTATAAGCTTTTGATGCATTTTGAAAGGTTTTAAATAAATAAAAAATTTGTATCAAAATTCCTAGAAAAACTAACAATAATTTTTGTTCGAAAACTTAATTTTAAAAGAATTTTAATACGATTTCCAAATTTTTCAAACAAGGATCTGGATGGTTTTAAGATCATTTTTTTACTTTTGCAGGATTTTCGAAAAATTGTAGAAAAAATTCGAGTTCCAAGATAATAAAATTATCATCAGATTCCTGGTAAAATTTTTATGATTTTTTTAGCAAATTTTTAAGATAATATTTAAAAAGATTTGAAAACAAACATTTATGTATAAATTAATTGTTATAGATTAAAATTGCTTAAAATGATATAATTTTGAAAATTTATCAATTTTTAGATTCATTCTCCAATTCATAGCATTGAAAATAATAGCGTTGATTTCTATTTTTTCAAATAGAAACTTTATACTTATAATTATATGTTAATATAAATTGTTTAAACAATTTATTATTGTTTTTAGCACATTTCTTTTAGAATAGAGTTAAAGAGTCGCAGTTTTTTCAAAAATGTTCCACTTTTTGTACAAATTTCAATTAGAGCAAGGTAATATTTAATTAATGTTAACAAACATAATTGTTTGAAGAAGTTATTATTATTGTTTCTAATATTATCTTATAATAATGCTAGAAAATTGCACTTTTTTTTAAATATTTCACTGTTTGTCCAATTGTAATTAAAGTTAACAAAATTAATTTTTTTAAGAATTTATTGTTCTTTTAAATAATATCTTTGCACAATGTTAGAAAGTTACGGTTTTGTCTAAAATATTAAACTTTTTGTACACTCTTCACTTACAATTTGGTAATAATTATTAAAATTTGAGAAACATAATTGTTTAAACAAATTATTATTTTTAAAAACTATCTTCTCATATAGTAATGCTAGATAGTTGCGTTTTTTTCTAAAATTTTCCGCTTTATGTCAACTTTTCACTTACTTAGTAAACTAATAATTAATGTAAGTCAACGAACATATTTTTTCAAACAATTCATTATTGTTTATAATGATTTTTTCAAAAAAATACACAAATCATTAACTATATAGTTGAATTTTTTACCAAATTTTTTATTTTTCAAGGCAAAAAAACTATTTTTCTGCAAAACAGTTGAATTTTTAACCCGAAAATATTAATTTATAACAAGGGAATTCATTCACAATAACCAATCAGTTGAATTCTACATAAAAAGGTTAAATTTTCAGTTAAAAAATTACTTTTTAACCAAAAAAAAAAGGAATTTTAAACTAAAATTATAAATCTTTCAACAAAAAAATAAACTTATGAGAAATTTGTCAACCAAAATGTCAACCAAAAATTTTCAGCCAAAAAGTTGAATTTTTAACTAAAATAATTGATTTTCTACCAAAAAAGAAAAATTTTTAACAAAATACTTTAATACTTAGCAAAAATTAGCTTAAATTTTAAGTCTGCAAACAAACAAAGAAATAATTTTTTTTTTAAAGTTTTTGAACTTTCAATCAAAAATTAAATTTTTTAACCAAAAAGAGACGAATTTAAAAAAAAAAAATTTCAACTAGAATGGTGAATCTTTAAATAAAAAATGAATGTTTAACAAAGTAGCTCAGCTTTCGACCAAATAGTTTCATTTCATACCAAATTGTTGAATTTTCTAGCTAAAAATACGAATTTTTTACAAAACATTTGGAATTTCTACAAAGTATTTGAATTTTCAATCCAGAAATACAAATTCTAAACAAAAAAGTTAATTTTCAATCAAAACAGATGAAATCTAAACCAGACAATTGCATTTTTTTGCACCAAAGGGTATTACATTCCTACAAAAAGAGAGGAATTTTTAAAGCGAACAGACGAGTGTTCAACTAATTACTTGAATTTTCAACTACGAAGATTAATTTCCTACTAATTTTTCTTAGGCCAAAATATGATTTTTCTACAAAATAGTTGAATTTTACGCCCAAAAATGTGGATTTTCAACAAAAAGGTTAATTTTCAACTACATAGTTGAATTTTGAACAAATAGGTGAATTTTCGGATAGAAACATGCATTTCTAAAAAAAAACGTTCAACAAGGTAGTTCAATTTTCAACAAAGAAATAAGTTTTTGACTGAAATTATGAGCCTTCAAACAAAAAAAAATTAATTTTTAAAGAAGTACCTAGTAAGCAG
>JAUELO010000342.1:4277584-4287623 GCA_032357855.1 Amphibolips quercusostensackenii
GATCGTCAGATAGTGGGATTCTTGGGGGTGAAGGGGGTTGTAGGGTGAGAGAGGCCGGAGGCTTGATACTGGAGGGTGAAATGCGCCGCGACATGCTGCGGCGAAACGGGAGAGTTTCCTCTGCATCTGCAGCATCTGCTCTCTCTCTCTTCTCTCTTGCAATCCAGTACACTCTCACAACCGGTACTGGACAGTTCTCTTTACATAAGTAAAATCGTTTCTTACTTTCGTGTTAACTAAAATAGTTTGTTTTTTCTCTGTAGTCAAAATAAATTCATTGACAAGAATATACCAAAGTTCAATATTAAATTATTTATGAAATTGAACAAAAATTCAAATGAATTTTAGTTTGCTTTGACTCGGTATTCTGTTTTCAAAGTATGACCTATTCCAATGCAAATTCTTTTTACAAGACAGAAAACATTTTCAATAGCAACATCCTTTTCTCTTTGAGAGAAATAATTTTACTGTTCTTAAAAAAAAAATTTTAAAGAAGAATTATTTTAATGGTAGTATTAAACATTTTTTATGTAATTTAAACAGTATTTTAAAGAGTACTGTGTTTATTGTGATTTTAAGCTTTCTTGTCAATGATATTTTTTTATCATAGATTTTTATTTGATTTTATCTGGCGAATTGAACATGATAATATCGCAGACTCGATAGTTCTCGATCCAACAAGCCTCTATTGGTTCGAGTGTCTACCTCGTTAAGTGGAAATTGCTGCTTTCGTGAATCGCTTGTTGCAGTAGTAATGAAAAATATTAAATGATTAAAGATGAAATATGATTTTAAAAGTTAATTATAAAACGAAATGCTTAGAAAAAGCTAATTCTATGTTTTTTTCGTGGAAATCGGTCTAACTTTCCAATTATAATAAACTGGTTTTGAAATACCTACTGTTTCAAACCATAATTCATGCGATGGATTGGTTACTCAACTATTTGGATTTTTACTTTATTAAAGAAAAAAACCAGTTCTACAATTAAAAGTAAAACTCCACTTAATTAAATATAATTGCAAGCTTCAAAGCAGGATTTACAATAATTTGACTGGGGGCAACTAAAATAGAAACAAAAATAATACTTTTGATAATATATTAATTACGATTTTAATAAACATAATAAATAATTATTCAATGTCTCGATATCAAAAAAATATTCATTAACGCTTTTTGAGTTTTGAGTAGAAAAAAACATTAAAGCTAAAAAATCAGTTTCATATTTTTCCAAATAAAGACATAACTTGGAAATATTTGAAAATTTCGAATACAAATTTTTATTTTTAATTTTGCTTCATTTTCAAATAAGGAACATGTTTTTTACACTAAACTTCAGATTAATATGTCTTTAAATGTACAATTCGTTTCACAAAAGATGATACTCTTGTAGTTCTTTACAAACTTTTTAATATATATTGGGAAACTTGATATTTAAAATTTCATAAGTTTGTTGAAATTGAAGAGTAAATAAAGAACCTTTTTTAAAACTTGTACTTTACAAAATATTTTGAAAAAAAAATTCTGATTACTGACGGGTTATAAAAATCCTTATTTTCTATTAAATAAATTTATGCTGTAATACACCATTTTAATACAAAATATACGAAGTTTATAAATTGAAAAATGAATTTTCTCCGTGGAGTATTATTTTAATCTGCACACACATATTTTTCATTGCAAATTAAAACAATTTGACTGCGATTTTGTATGATAACTCTGAATCATTTAGAAGGGATCATATCTATAAAAAAATTTTAATTGAAAATCTGAATTTAATACCTTGGAAATTAATAACGAAAGTTCTTCCATCAAAATTCAGCACGCGACACGATTGCCTCTAGTATTAAAAAATCCAACATTCGCTCGAGTAGCAAAACATCCGAAATCCTGTCGAAGTTGATCGCAGATTTAAGTGTGCAAAATTCGCACTCATATGAGGAACGGAAGTGCGCGACAATGTCGGTTATTTCTGTACTAATTAAGCGCAGTCCACCTGACGGCAAGTAGCCTAATTGGACGCGGAGAATAGTCCTCGCGTTACTTATTTAATCCGAAGAGCAAATACAATTAAAAAAATACCTCAAGGCATCAGACAGATGCATACCATTCGCATTCAGTAAGCAAAAATAAAGATATGGACAAAACAGAATAATAAAAATGCTTCTCATCGATCCATCCAAGTCGTCGAATCTCTGAAGCTGTTTATTCAATATTGAGAAATCTTCAAGTTTACTGACTACTGTAGCTGAGAATATAATCCGTGCCAAAATCCTACTTTTTTATGATAAACTCCTACAGTACATGACCAAATTCTCTTCCATGAGTGGCCATAAGGGGAAAATGGTTAATGGAGATCAACTTTATGGATACATGCCTTGCCCATTACACGACACTGGTGAGTTGATTTTTATTTTTTGAAAATTATAATATTTACAGAGTTAGCAACAACTGTTTTGGCAAGATTTTTAGAAATGCTACATATTTTACTATGTAGATAATTGTACAATTCTCATATTAATTTTTCCGAAAAAAAAGTCCACACGTGAGGCCTAAAAATGTTTCTAAAAACTAAAAAATAACAGTGCTAATTTTTCTATTAATAGACACACTGGTAAGAGGTGTACTATTTTAGAAAAAAAGCTTTTTTTATCCTCAGGTATGCAAATACCCGCATAGGTATATTCTGTATTTTATAAATATATGTCACTTCAAAAGTTTAGAAGGGGATAAAAACGAAAAAAATATAACTTTATCTCCTTCAGTTTGCTTATAAATAACATTTTTTTAAATAATTATTTAAATGAAACAAAATATTAATTAACATATTCTAATAGTAAGCGTGTTGAAAAGTGGGTAAAAGATTCATGAAAGTAAAAAAAAGTTAAGGCAAATTTATTTCTAGAATTTTCTTGAGATTTCAACTTGAGGTAGTTGTCGTGACAAAAATCAGATCTCTGAAAAATAGTTCTGTTATGATTTTGAGAATTAAAGTAATATTACTGATGATGTAATTTCAAATAAAAAGCAATATTTTTGATGAAAAAAAATTTTAACTAACGAAAAACACTTATTTTAATAATATTTTTCGCAATTAAAATCTTTCTTACTATCGCTTCCTACCAGCTTTAAAAAAATGGTTCAATTTTAATAAATGATTACTTACTTTTTTTTGGGAAAACATTCTTTATAACTCTGCTGTTTCCAATTCTAAAAATAAATGTTCCTATGGCTAAAATCGTTAAAGAATTTTTTTTAAAAACGAATTTTTTGAAGTATTACATATTTACTTTCTTTCAAAACAATATACAGTAGAGTTTCATGGAATGTTTTTCTTGAAAACATATGTAAGTCATGATTTACAAAAATTCAACTATTTTTAAAAAATTGTTAAGAAGGGACAGTAAAAAGAAATTTAATTCACGAAACTATTGTTAAAATAATTATTTTTCAGAATTTTAAAACTTTTTTCATAAAAAATACGAATTGTTTTGACGTTCTAAACTTCGAGGCGACTAGTTCATCTTAGAAAAATAATGTTTTTTTTATAAGAAATAAACGGTAATATTATATTAATTCTTAAAATCACATAAAACATTGTTTCCAGATGCCTGAATTTTTGCACGACAACAATTTTAAGTCAATTGTAATATTTATCATAACATCGCTTAATGTTCCGTAGAATAATGAATAATAATATTTTTTCGTTTGGTTTATAAAATATTAAAAACTTTTGGTCTTTCAGGCAAAAAAGGTTCCTGATTTTTTTGCAAAAATTTCTAAGAAAATCGCAATGAAAGGTATCTTCTTTTAATGCACAGCAGGAACTAACATCTTGAGAATAGTTGTAAAATAGTTGTGTATTATTTTTTCGTACAATTGACTCAAAAGGAATTGATTACCTGCTTTCAATTTTTGCATAAAAATTATAGCCATATTATTGTAGGTAAAGTTTGGAATCGAACCAATGAAAATTTAATGCACTCAAAATATATTTTTAACTTTCAATTCAAAACCTTCAAAATCAACCAATTTTCAATTTTTAATACTCAAAATTAAACACTTTCGAATTTTATGCATTGTGGATTCAACGATTTTCAATTTAAATAGTTATTTAAACTTACCGTTTTTTAAATGAAACACTTTTAAACATTAGAAACTTTTAATATTGAGCACGCCAAGCTTGATTAGTTTCAAATCAGTGATTTTAAAAAATAAAATAGAAACTAAAAAATGTAACTAAATTGAAAATGAAGGCGATCAAAATTAAAGAATCGTAAATAGAAAGTCTTTTAAAAATGAAATTTTAAAATCTAATGTTAACCTGTAAAGAAAGTCTTGTTTGAAGACCAAATGTAGGCTTAATTCAATGTGTGACAAAACTAAACTGTAACAGAAGTAAGACTTGTTTCTATGTAGAGATTGGATAATTTTTAATTAAAAAGTTGCAAAGAGCACACATATTAAAATAAAAAACATCTAAGATTTAAAAACACCCAAATAAAACCTTAAAAATGGTACATTTTCAAATCGAAAGCATTCGCGATTGCGCAATTTTTTAACGAAACCCTACAAAATATAAATCATTTTGGATTAGAGTTTTTCAAGATTAAAGCTGTAGAGTTCAAAGTTTAATAATGTTACATAAAAATCATGCTTTACAAGAAACAAGTTTAGAAGAAACATTTTTCAGCTTTGAAAATTTTGAACTTATTTCCTTCGAAAATCTCCAAATAGCTCAACCCCGTAGCCCCCCCTCACTTCATGCCGGGTTATCATAATTTTAAATTCCAAGCCAGTCCAAGCTCAAAAACAAAATCACGCCTACACGTCTGGGAAAACGAAATCACAATAATGAACAAAAAGTAATAAATGTGCTAAACTCATAAAACCTCAATTAACTTTGAATAAAAAGAATTTTTAATAATCTTTCCTTAAAAAACTAAAATTAAATGCGATACATTTAATATTAGTTCAACACAGGTATTGGAGATTTCAGAATTAAATTTCCAAAATTCGACTGACTTTGCAAATAATTTTTACACGCACTTGTACACGCTTGCAAGCATATTAAAAGCAGATGGGGTTCAAATTGAAGTGTTAAGATTTACTATGCGACCGTTATTTCTTTTATAATTTCTAAAAATATCTTTTACTATTTTCTTCAACTTTCATACTGGCTTTATATATATATTATTGTACGAAGTGAGTCATGCACAATTTTATTTTTAACATGAAAAACAAATAATTAATGCAGAAAAGAAATCAGAAATCAGAAAAGAAAAAAAAGGAAAATAATTATAAAACAAAAAGACGTAATTTTGCACTGCATATTACCATTTGATAATTACTCTCTATAACAAATTATCTTACCTTATTTCAATATTTCTTGGAATAAAGTATATATTTTTTGAATCTCTAAATATAATACTTTAAGCTTCAAGTTAACCGTGCAAAATCATATTAAACATGTATTTATATATATTTTGGAAGCGCGATTTAACAGAAAAATTTCAATGTTAAATATATCCAAAATTCATTTTCAAGACAGAACTAAGCAATTAATTCATTCCTAAATCAAAAGTTTATTGAATTAAGAAAATATAACTTTTTTCAAAATTGGTTTACAATAAATGAATAGTTTAAGTCATTAAACAACTAAATAAAAGAATATTATATCTCTTCGCTATTTTGTCATAAATTTAATATTGTACGTCAATACTAAATATATAACTATCATAATTGTATATTAAGCTATCTTTAACTACAATGTAACTCAAGGTTAATTCGTAATTTCGAAAATTTATCAAAAAATCCTTTTAAAATTACTCGGTACAGTAAATATCTTCAAGCTTAAAAAACTTGGCAGCGAAACCAAAGATCAAACTTAAAACAAGCAGTAAGACCCTTGGCGAAAAAATTACGACATTAATTCTGTTTTTCTTTTCGAGAAGAAAATACGTTTCACTGATGCTTAACCACAGTTACCGTAAACACCTTGGATTATTTATAAAGACGTGGTACAGCCAGATCCTATAAATATCGACGATAACCTTAACTTAAAGACGTATGCCAAGTAAATCGCGATACTCATATCAAAAAGTACAATGATAAAGCGTAAGATGACCATGAATAACCGTGACTTTACGCAATCAAAATAAAATCTAATAAAGCTCAGAAATGATGTTGCATTCCAATGAAAGAAATTAATCGCAGTTAAAATGTACACAATTTCTATGAAAGTATATTAAGAGAAATGACTGAAAATCATTATTTTTTAAATCCTAAAGTACAAGAACTTACAAAACTATGCTAATAAATTTGTATCAGTCCAGCAGAATAAGGAAATAATTTAATAAGACTTAAAGAGGATTTAGAAAAGGATAGTATCTTCCTTGCACTGACTCGCTAGATGCAACTTTCAAGATTCAAGAATATTAGTTGTTGCTGCATCAATAAAATTGATAATGAAAAGGCCAAGTTCCAAGTTTAGCTTTTGGCCAGACATTCAGGCATCCAGAGCTTACAATTTTTAATTGATCTTATTGGACAAGCACGGCACCAAGTCGTGACAAATTTATGGTCAATAGTGAGATATTAAATTTGTTTTCGAAAGCATAGGTACGAGTCCCACTTTTTTCCAAATAGTGTAGCTTCTAATGTTTCCACCCTACTAAATAGATTTAGTAAAACTCGTAAAGTTGGATCCTTCCAGTTTCTCTGTATTATGCGCACATCTGAATAAAATATGAGAAATAATAGTCTTTAAATTTTCCATTTATCGACCACATTTGGAGAGACTATTATGATCATAAATTTCAATCTGAGAAGAGCGTAAAAATGTATGTGGCCCTTAATGTCACCATTGTGTGCCGAAACGTTTGAAACAATTTAATTGTTTTCAGTTTACCTGACCCTGAATTGAAGCATTCATGAGTATGCAATTTCAAAATGACAGAATTAAAGAACGAACAGTATTTAATTGCAAAACAAGAAAATGTGGATTATATTTTATATAGTTTATAATTGGAATCTGCAAATGAGAGGCCTTTAAAAATTGTATGCATTCAAAGTTGAATTGGAACTCTTAAAACCTTAAAATCTTAAAAATTTTGAATTAAAAGTTTCTTAGAAAGCAATATAATTTACAAGTGTATGGCCATCGAAATCGATATATAAATTGTAAGAATTCAAAATTTGATCATTAAATATGAAAAATAGTTTAATCGGTACGCTGTAAAAATAAATATTTTTAAATAAGAGACTACCAAAATTCAAGACTTTCAGATTAAGACGTTTTAAATTTTAGACCAAAGGTTCAAGATTTTAGCATTTATAGTAAGGCCCTGCCGCCGCTATACGTGCACCGAAAATTCGGTAAGAATAATCATGTTTTTTCGGTACGAATAGCGAAATCTGGAAGGTGGACTATTTGTACCGAAATCTGAATATAAATAGCCAGTTTTTTTCTGTACACTTAGCCCAGGTGAAAAGTTATATATATTTTATATATAGTGTAAAAGACAATGATATTTTTCATTTATTTTATAAATTTTTCTGTGTAAAACAAATGAAAACTATCAATGTTTTGTCCACTATATATGAACTATATATAACTTTTCACCTGGGTAGTCACTGACTCATAAGTAAAAATAATACAATTTTGAAATGAAAGACTGCGAATTATACCAATGCGCAATACAGCTCCGTCACAAGTCGCTTATAAATCTTTCTAGCAATCACCTTGCCCTATTAAGATCCGTACTCTTTACTCTAATCACGTCTACTAAGCAAAGCTCTCCACTTGGGCTTATTACTATATAAGGTATTTCGTTTCAGGTGTCTCTAGCTCCGCTGACACTCTTTATCACACATTTCTTATAAACTATTTTTCTTAACACTTTCCTGTCCGGGCATACAATTTTAGCTTCCTTTACGTACATACATTTTCTTATACAAGCTCTTTTGTTTCTATGACTTTGGATATCTTGCCGCCTTAGTGGCTCAAATAAAAGTTGGTCTCATTTGGATCTTGAGCTCCAATAGATACCTACAGGAACACAAAAGCGTTTCTTTTGAACCCACTTAAAAAGAACAACATCAATGCGCATTCACAAACCTTATTTGAAATGTTGAAAAGTACAACTTCTTCATCTAATAATAATAATTAAAATTAATTATATTTTAACATGTTCAAGTGGTACGTGGATGGTTTTTAATATATTCTGAGCATTAGGTAATAAAACAAAATGAATATTCAGTAAATACAAAATTTTATGTTATTTAATGTAATCTTTCAAAATTTTTTAAAATTATTTTTACTAATTTATGCACTACAAATTTTGTATATTGATTAAAATGAATAAAGAAATTTGATTACAGGTAAAATTTAAAATATTTAACATTTATTTATTCAGAAATTGTAATTCAAATTTTATGAAAGTTTAATATTAAATGGAAACTCAGTCGAATTTATTTTAAAACGTACAAAAAAATATATTAAGTGAAAGAAACACTTTCTTTTACTAGCATAGATGTTAAATTTATTTTTTATAATAAAGCATCGACGCGTTTCGAACTGGTCCGTTTTTTCAAGATGCGAAAAGCACAACAATTTTCTAGAATTATAAGGAACGACTGAAAAATACAAAAAAATAAAACTCCCGACACTATAAAATTTCTGAATTGGAAAATTTCCGAACAATAAAATTCCCGAAATTTAAAAATCCCGAATTGGAAAATTCCCAAAAGAAAATTGGCGAATTATAAAATATTCAAACTAGAAAATTACCGAAATGAAAAAATTTAAAAAATAGTTTTTTAACATTATTGTTTAAATAAAAATAACTATAAATGTATAAAAATTGTGTACAAATATAATTTTTTAACACACGTGCGAAAACTTTGCAGAATTTAGCTCAGCACTGATTTTTCTCTAAGTTTTTTTTTTTTTTAAATATTAAACATTAACAAAATGGTTTCTTTGATAAAAAATACATGCGTCTTTTATTTTTAATTAATAAATAATAGATATAAGACACGTAATTTTTTTATTGTTTAAATTCAGGAATTTTATAATTCGGAAATTAATACTATTGATTGAAAAAATTGTATTTTGCAACATTTAAAATAAGCGCGCCAATGGCAGACAATAAAGCGCCTTATGCGACGCATGCACAGTACAACAGAGGACCTGCATTGGCAGCACTGCCGATGACTTCAACAAAAAGTTTCTTGCATATGATTACGCCTTTATGTTGACAACTTTGCTACATAACCTGCGAATGATATTTATTGAGTCATTCTTTAAGTTTTAATTGCAGTAATATTTTATTCTTTCATTCTCTTCATTAAGTTATGATCATTAGAGTTCGATTAAATGTGTGTTTTAGGGTAAAAATTATGTTATTAATTAAAGAAAATGTTGAAGTGCGGAAAGCGAAAAATAGGTTCTTTATAAAGAGGCTCAATTACAATAGGGATCATTTAGAACCCCAATTGAGGTATCATTTTGAGCTTATTCATCGTTTTGGGTTCCTTTTCTGCAAGTGTGGTTCATTTTTGTTGCAGCTCGTTTTCCTTTTATTCTCTGAACGTGACCAAACCATCTCAATAAATTTCTTTCACTCTTTTCAAAAAGTTTTTTCTCTACACCACATTCTTTGACAATCCTCTCATTACTGACTTTGTCCATTAGCATTTTACCGCATATATTCTGCAGAAATTGCATGCTAACCTCGTTAACTTTACTCTTATCCTTTTCTTGGTAGGTCTAGTTCTCGCTACCGTACAGCACAGCGGGTGCAAGTACAGAATTATATATTGCAATTTTAGTTTTATTTTTTATATTTTTACTTCTGATAATTGCTCCTACACTACCGATTACATTCCTAGCCTCGTTTAAACGCCTAACTTTCTCTCCATCAACCTTCTCTTCAGTAGGAAATAAGCTTCCAAGATATATGTAATTAACAACTTGTTCTATCCTCTCTTCGTCTAAGGCAATGTTGCATACTGTTTCTCACCCTCTTCTTTAAACAA
>JAUELO010000342.1:4302773-4312955 GCA_032357855.1 Amphibolips quercusostensackenii
TTAGAATATCGTTACACCTTAAATTTGATTTGGATGAAATGCAGAACAATTTTTCTGGATTTAAGCAAAATTAGCTTCAATTCAAGAACTCGTATGGATTCCAGCACTGAGTCTTGGATTTGGACCAAATTTTTCTTAAATGCAGAAAAATTTTACTGAATTTAATGTCTGAGAATTTAGGTGTAATAATTTTATGTATTTTTTACAGTGTTCATTTCAACACAAACAAAATAATGAGTAAAATAGGATCATTACTATGAGAATTTTTCGGATACTAAGAAGGAATATTCAATAGCCTACAAATTAAATTGAGTTCACTACTTTTCATATCTTTAAGAAAATTTTACCGGTGCATGGTATTAAATGTAAAAATATTTGATTGTAAGAGTATTTATGAATATTAGGAAATATTGTTTACTTAACTCACCATGAAAAAATATTAGCAAAAAATATATTTCTAACTACGCGTTTAAAACCCCAGTTGTTGTAGAAACGTTGACCTTTTCCAATTTTCGTACTATTTCAATCTGATAACTTAAAATAGACGTGTAATTTTGAATTACAGTTGATATAAAATATTCAATGCCGTAGGTAAATTTCATTTTGTGAAGGTAATTTTGGTTGTAAATACTTTTTTTTTACTTTAATTCTTAATTCAATTACAATTATATGCAATAATTTAATTAATATTAATTGAATTTTCATGAGGCACGCATAGGTCAGTTCATTTTCCAACTTTTTTACATTCTCATCATAATCAGAAAGTATTAGTTTTAGGCGAAAACTGACTAATAATGATTTTTTTAATTCTTCACTTTTCGAGACCCCCTGAATTAAAAAAAAAAAAGTTTTAAGATGGTGTTTGTCTGTATGACGTTGTTGTTGTTGTCGTTGTTATTGCCGTTGTTGTCGTTGTCGTCTATATATTGGATAACTTTTGAAAGACTAATCGGATTAACTTGCAATTCCGTACACTGTTTAAAGGACCAAAAACAAAGGTCGAGTTCGTTAAGCAGCATTTTTTATATAACGGTTTTGGTTTTAGCCACAAAAAAATAGAATGGAAAATCAAAAATTCCGTTTTGCGATCAAACTATCCAAGATACGAAGAAAGATGAATAAACAAAAATTATGCACCCAAAAAAGATCTACAAATTTTTTATTAATCACTTTTTTATAAGACTCATTTTAATTGTGAAAGGTGACATTAAAAATTAAAATAATTAAATTTTTGGAAAAACGACACAAGCTGCGAAAAAAAAATGAATAGACAAAAGTTGTTTGTCCAAAAAAGATCTAAAAAATTGTTTTAATCATTTTTTGATAGGACGCGTAGTTTTTTTTTTAATTGTAAACATAACATTAAAAATAAACAAATTTAATTTTTGTTCTCTGGTATTTAAATTCAATTAGAAAAAAAAGAGTTGGAAAACGAATCGGCCTAATGCATATTAAATTAATGTCAAATGTTTGCCAAGACAAAAACAAATTTTTACGAGGTCTTCACGGTCTTTAATTAAGAATCAATTTGATTTAATATTCAACATACAAAATTTGTTCTGAAAAATAAAAATACAGGGGCTATTGATTGCTTGATAAAAAATTAATTTTATTATAATAATTTTTAAATCAGTGCAAATAAAGTACACTATAGAAGAAATTTTTTTACAATCAAGCAAGAAGTATATCCTGTAATTTCCATTATAAAAATATTTTAAAAAACAAGAGACTTTAATAAGAACATAAGAACAATTTTCCATGCCTTTTGGGCTATTTATACAGTGTGACAAAAAATATTTCATGACTTTTCAATCCAAATATAATATAATGACATGAGTTCTTATCTTCCTCTATTGTTTTAGATTTTAAAAACACATTAAAAATTTTTATTTTGTATCTCAAATAATAAATATGATTCTTCGTGTAGGACACTATAAGTCCGTGTACATGTCAGATATAAAAAATGGGTTTTAAATACCTAAAGAAGGAAATTTTGTATTTAACTTCAGATAGATCAGATTTGACCTCAAAACATATTTTTTAAATTATAAAAGTTATAGGAAACACTTTAAACAACAGCGAAAGAAATTCCTGTTATATGAATCAATATTCTAAAAAAAAACTATCTGAAAAAAGAACGACTCCGCTATCTTTCATACTTTTCTTTAGTTAAAAAATCTTCTTTTATTTTAAAAATAATGCATTTAAAATGTTGTGCGTATATAAAAGTACATTAAAGTATTATTTATCTTCATAAACAATTATAATATGCAAAATATTAGATGCAAGTTTTCAAGTTCTTTCTAAAGTTTTTACTATGAGTAAAAACAAAACAAATCTATTTTATTTTGTTCGTGGAATAACAAATTCTTTTGATGAAGAATATAATAATTCATAAGAGGTAATTCTCGATTTTTATTACTCAACTTTTAACAAATTATAGGGTCAATGCATCCATCATCCAGGGCCTTTTACTAATTCGAAGAAGAAAAAACATATTAAAGGTTTAGGATAAAAGAAATTAAATGTATACCCGACAAGAGGTTCTTACTTGGTAAATTGGTTTCTTTGCCTGAAATTCATTGATTGGTTAGCCAGTATAAAAAAAAATCGAAAATACTTTTTCCAATCGTTTATTTCATAGTATTTAAATTATCATATCTCTTTTGGAGGCTATTTTAAACGATAAATTTTGTCCATCGATTTTTCTTCACAGATAGAATGGAATGCTACATTTACTTTAATACATGCACAAATTAAATCTTTTCTAACAACTTTTTTTAATCAAATAAAATATAAAATATGCGAAAACTCAATTTTCCAAACTTTTTATCCTGGCAGCACTGAAATATTTACATTGAACCAGGCAGTAGCAATTCTACAAAATTATAATCAATATCTGAAGCCTCTACACGGCTAATTCTACGCGCTGGGACTCTAAGCAATCAAATATTTTAAGAAATTAAAAATTTTTAATTCCGACTGAACATGGCTTAATCCTAGAAACACCGCAAATCTCTACCAAAGATAATGTAGCAATGAAGTTTTTACACGCAACGAAAACAAGATCATACTTGTACCGAAATTTCGTTACACGTAGCCACGGTCATTTAATAAATATGCTTGTCTACAGTTTCCGCGTATATAATAATTAGCCATGTAGAGTTTAATTTTGTAGAATCGTTTTCTTTACAATACGTATAATAAAATATGCATAATATTTTACACTACAAGATAAACCTGACATAGTCAATATGTGCGTATGCTACCGGAAATTACCAAGCATTATTTCTCAAATGGGACAAGTAATGTAACACCTTTTCCACATGGTGGACAATCGATATCAATACAAGCTGCGAATACATATTTCAGTAAAGATCCCTTAAAGTTTTATTATTCCTCTCACGGAAAAAAACGTTTGGGCGAATTTGTACCATATTATTTGAATAAATCGGGATGAGCGACAAATAAGAAAATAGTTATGCAAATTAAATGTATAATTATTAATTATTATTACAAATCAGTCATTTAGTATGGCAATCCAGTTTTGCGTCAGGGAAAAATAGGCGTACAATTATTATCATGTGTATGTGCATTTTATTTCCCATAAATACACAAAAAGAATATCTTGGTTTATTATGAGTAGGCCCCTCAAGCCTCCATGCATAATACTTTCGATGCTTAAAATTATCGTACCAATATGATACATACCCCAATACAATTATTGTAAAAATATGTATAACCTTTCTACAGTTACTTTCGATGACTCTAAATATCTCTTTATAAAATAAATATAACCATAATTGAAATATGTAACCCCAAATGACAGACACTATCAAACGTATAACGATCATCACTGATGAGAGTTTTGCCAGTGTTGAGGCAAATGTGGCGCTACGCTGGGTATTGAGAAGGTACTTTTTTATTCAAAAACTTTGACACGTGAAATGCATGGAGGCTTGGGGGGCCTGGTGAAAAGGGACTTAAATTGAGTTCTTAAGGAAAAAAATATTACATGAAGTTGCCCCGGCAATCGCTAAAGTAAGACCTCAAAAAAATGAGACACAGCAGCAGTAAGTCTAGCTTTTTCATGTATGTATAGGACAAAGAGTGCCAAGAAATCGGCATATTTTTACCATGCTCGATGAAAATGATGGTTTGAGCTGGTCAAATTTAGCGCCAAGGATTAAAAATTTGAAATGTAAATTTTGTCAATTCTGAAATTACCGTTGCGAAAATTAAAAATTCAGAATCTACAGTTTTCGATGATTTCATATCTAATTTTATAGGTATATAACATTATTCTTAAAATGTTAAAAATTAAAATAAATATAGTATTTCTCGTTAACAGAATAAGATATGCCAAAACAGAAAAAATTTTTCAATTTAACTCATGATAAAAATCTGCCCAATTCTATAAATTTTAATTATATTGTTTGTCAGTCTCGAGATCGCTCTGGCCACTCGAAATTACCATATTTTAAACGAAGTGTCTAGACTCACCGAATATATTTATACTACGCTCACCGAATTTCGTTGAACCTAGCCGCTCTATTTCAGCTTTTCTGGTCTCACCAAAAACATTCTGCGCTCACCGAATTCCCGCGAACCTAGAATGCTTTTTTTCAGCTTCCCTAGGCTCACTCTAATAATATTTGTTCTACCCTCACCGAATGTTGGTGATCCTACATACGGTCTATTTCAAAGCAACTTTTTTCCCCCTTTTTTTGCATTAATATACGTACATGGTGAACCTCAACCATCTTCAAACTAAAATTTATTGAAATTATTGTTTCTTTGCAGAAAACTTATTTCTGATGACTGATGAGTAGTTCAAAGGTGGATTTTAAATCAGATAAAAGAAAATAACAATCACTTTTTCCAATTTTTTTAGTACACTGTAACTTGGATTGAATTATGGTTTCGGGCATTGCTTGCAATGGCCTTATTGATATTACTAGGTCCTCCAAACGTAAACAGGCAGGGCTGCGTAAATCATTTCTACTGGATTTGGATGGATGACGTAACCTGAAGCAACTAACGCGCTGGGTTTGGTCCTCTTGTTGTTTGTCGCGCTTGACTGAGCCCCGCGGCTCTCTCATCAAGAAACCACCACGGCATCAATTCTCGAAATATAGTAAATCCGAGGAAACTAATCCCAGGTTCCAGTGTATTACGTCCAACAGGAAATTAAGTAAAAAAAATTAGAAAGTTGAAAAGGGAGTAGACTAGTCGACCCGAAAATTCGAGATGACTAGCCAAGCTTATGAAAAATATTTGACTGCTCATCCCGAATTTCGGGACGACGAGACACTTCGAATAAATATATATTTTTGTAAAAACAGACTTGAATTTTTCTTATTTAAAAAAGAGCTCAATACTTTTTTTCTCTAAATATTGAAAGCGTTTAAAAACTATCCAAAAGTAATAAACAATAAGTAAAAGTTGAGTGCAAAAAGCTTCAATAACCTCAATTTTCAATTTATTCGATTCTTTATAATATTTGTTTTACTCCGTTTTTGATGTAGAATAACGTTTCCTAAACAATAATTTTAAATATGTAAAACTATTTAAAAGTAATAAATAATAGAGAAAAGTTGAGTGCTAAATTCTTTAACCTTAGTGACAAAGAAAAGTGTTCTGCTGTACAAAAACCTCCACAAAACTCACAGCTTTAGATTGATTTCATTCACTTTAAAATGCTTCTTTACTCATTTTTTTAAGCAGGATAACAATTCCTAAACAATAATTTTAAATATGTAAAAAAAAATTTTGCTGAATTTTAATTTTACCTATTTCAAAAAGGGGCCGATACTTTATTTTCGTTTCGAATATAAAATACTTCAAAATCATAAGGAAAAAGTATTCTGTAAAGAAAAGTTGAGTGCATGAACTTTCACGTTGAAAATGATTAGGGCTCACCGTGCATACCTTATTATTCGCTTAATAAATATTTTACAGCATAAGGTACATACGTCATACGTCATACTTTATCTGTCACTCACATCGTCATATCCATACAAATATGGTGAAAATTCCCCCAAACATTTTCTACCTGTAGCATATATGAAAAGAGTACTTAAATATTCTTCCTTGAATATTGGGCAATATTAATCTCTCAATGAAAAACTCAATCAAACGAGTAATCAAGTTTAGTATTAAATAATTCATTGCATTTATAAATGGCATTACAAAGTTTAAAAATAGTCAATAATAAATGGGTTGAATATTTTCTGGTACATAATTATAATAATAGAGATAAAAAAGTACACTGACATCTTTACTCACGCCAAATAGTCTCATGAGTGAATTATCGTTTAGTTGTCACTGGGTGAGGAAATTCTTTCAGTAGCAAACAAAATAGAATAGTTTCACTGATCTTAAATAAATACTTTTTTACAATCGATGTCATGAAAATATCTTTACATTTTTTTTGTTTAGACTAATCATTTGTTTCATCATTGGTTTCATTATTTCATCAAATTTGTAAAATACTACGGTTAAAACCATTTAAAACATTAAAGTCTAGGTAAAATAAATATAAAGATCTATTACTAAATTATTTTAGGTCACGAACGGTATATATATATAGTTCATATTTACACCATACTACCGCTATAAGGTCGGACACGTGTTACGCTTTTCTAAGTAAACAATGGTCAATCGATTCCACTGGGTAATCATATTAATTCTGCAGTTGATATGCTTTTGATAAAAACAAAGTATCTTTCTAAATGAGTTTTACTTTTTCTTTAATAAAGACTAATAAAGATTGATAAACATAATATTATATTGCACTTCATTTTACTTTTTAAATGTAATTTTTTTCGAAATTGAATTTAAACTACAAAAGATTCTAAGTACAATCAGGAATATTCTACATCCATTTTTACTCAATCTTTTGCACCAGATATTAGGCATACACTTTCATTGTTACGTTATTAAATTATTGTTGTATTGTAAAATCTCTCTTTATATCAAATAAATACTTTTGATAAAAATAACAGCTTTATGTTTTTACACTCCTTCCGTCCTCAGACATATTTTAAAATTTCATTAGTTACATCTTTATTTTCTCTTTAGATATACTTTAAAAATGACAACAATTATAAATTGAATTTGAAACAAAAATCTAAAGGCAGAGGTATCAAAAGCTGATTATGAAACTAGACTTGGTAGTTTACGGACAATTTTTTTTCAAACTAAGAGCTTTATACACTTTATCGATAGTTCGTTGTTTAATAATGTTAATGTCACGTGAATAATTATTCAAAGTTTTGATAGAAAGTTTTATCTACTAGAATAGAACTTGCAAGAGACAAAGTTTCCTTATCTAAATAACTTTTCACTTCATCTCGGCTATCGATATATAATCTTCTTTCTAAGTTCCTGCTCCACTCGTTCAACAAAACATGTCATGCAGCACAGCTACTATAAATATAACGATATGCTGTATAAAGTACGAGGACGAATATTATGTAGGTACTAACGTCGTGATAAAAGGCCGTTATCTCCAGATCAATTCAAGAGGTTGCTATTAATGTCGATCGATTAGCACTTTGATATTGCCTCGTTGAAACTGTCCTGCTCTTTACCATATCTTTTAATGACTCACTACATAAATAATGCAAACACGGTCCTTGTTATGAAGCCAACCAATAAAGGTAAAAATTCGTTTGAAAAGTCTATATTTTTTATATGGTATTTCAATTGTATCAAATAAAAAATTTGATTATATTTTCAAATTATTATATCAAATAATGCAGTTGTAAATAAATCAAAACGATTAAAATTTATTTAACATCAAAAAAGGAATTAATTTTTAAAAGATTTGCAAAGTAGAGTTTTGGATTTAAATGTCTTCCATTTTCACTAGTTTTTGAACATATATCGTCCAAATAATAGTTGTGGTAGTTTCTGGTCAATCAAACAGACAGATATTCGCTGGTGTGAAATTTCATCAGACAAATCCTTTTTGGAAACAAACCCGTTAGGTTAGAATTTTTACATTTTTTCAGGGCTTTGAAATATTAATTGCTCATACATAGATCAAGTATAGTAAAAACATACGTTATCCTAAAATGAGGTGGTAGCGATTCGCAAAAATTACACCATACACACGGGGACCCTTAACAACCGAATTAAAATATTTTTTAACATTTTAATTTTAAAACCCCTACACGGTTTAATTCTACACAGCAAAACTCTACTCGCGAATTTGCAATAATGCAAAATAATTGAAAAAAACAATGCTCATTCAACTATTTTGCAAATGCTGAAATTAAAATGATGAAACAGTCCCCTCCCCCTTGTGGCATATGATAACTTTCATAATAAATGCTTGGTTTCAGACAATTTTTGAAAAACAGGCATGATTTCTGTTCATATTGAGAAATTTTTAAAACGTTCTTTTTATTTTAATACGAAGTTAGGACATTTTTAAAAATGACAAACATTTAGGTTTTTTTAATTTTTAAATTAACCAAAAAATTTAAAAATTTTAGAAATTTTGGTAAGTTATTAAATGACCGAAAGATTCCATCGACGATGTAATATGTTGTTTTTTAGAGGAAATTAGTCGATACATATTTTTCCGATTTGGGAAAAAAAATATTTGTTGAATTTGTACTCATCTAAGGAAGACATCTGGTGTTTTTTATGAGGGCTAAATAACTGTTGTGGACAGGGAAATTTTGTTGTCATAATTGTTTTTCTGATTTTTCTAGCAAAAATGATAGATACAAAAAAATGTTAAGATAGAAGTTTGCACGCCTGAAAAAGTTATATGAAAAATACGTCTTGCTCTTTTGCGATATCTGGCATCGTTTATGAGAAAAATTAGAAAATTATATTTTTAGGAAAAAAAAATCTCCCAGCCTCAAAAATAGTTTATCCGGCATAAAGCTGATAGGGCACCTTCTAATATAAGCAAAAACTGTAAAAAATACGGAAAACGTTTTTTATTCTTACCAATATTTTCAAAAAGTTTCTACTAAAAGAAGACACATCGCCTAATTTCCTTTAAAACGCACCATATTTCATCCTTGAGAGATTTTGCAACATCAAGTGTAGAACCTGCCTGATTTAAAATAGATTCGGCTAAATTAACATAAATTTAAAAAAATTTTTAATGTTCATAATTTTCTAAAATTGACTAAATTCATATTTAAATAAAAATTAAGTTTCCAATATTCTTTATATAAGCAGAAATCATTCCTATTTTTCAAAAAACTTCTGAAATTAAGCGTTTGTTATGGAAGATATAAAAATATGGACATTTATAAACGTTTTAAAATTTGCGAAATTAAAAAAACAATTATTTCTTTAAATTACAATAATTTGTCAGTAATTTATGGTAACGTATCGCTTCGAGTTAGTCTAATATCGTCAAACAATCTATCAACGCGATCAACTAATCGCCAGATAATTTTCATTATTTACCTCTGACGTCACTTTTTACACCCTAGGGAGTCATGAAAAATAATTTAATTCGCTTATGTAAAATACTCCCATGCAGTTTTATTGTGCATACTGCACTGCAGAGTTCACTTAAATTCGCCAAATTCAATTTGCAACTTCTTCTAAAATTTTACTGCGTATAGGATTTAAAACAAATAATTCAACAAATTATCTTGTGTAGGGATTTCTCGTCGAGGATTTTATTATGGAGAGTTTATTTAAATTATTACTTTGAGTAGAGTTTTATGGTGTAGGACTTAACCGTGTTGAGTTTAAATGGAAAATATTAAATTTATTAAATAAATATGATTATGTAAACTGTAGAGTCACCATATGTAGAGTTTTCAGGTGCAGGATTTAATTTTTCAGAGTTGCTAGGAGCTCTTCTAGAATCCTAACGCGAACCGCCCAATTCAGCTAGAAATATTGTTAATCGCAAACCGGAAATAGAGCCGCTGCGCCTCGATTCATCAGCTTTTGGATCTGGTGCAAGGCATTTAAGTGCGTTGTCCGTGACACTGCTCGCAGTTGTAACTCATAATAATCGCGATTCGTGCGCATCGTTCAACTGCGACGAATTTCGCGCGTAGACTATATCTAGAGCCGAGGACGTGGACGAGGCTAGCGTAGTGCACACAAAGCACTCTGCCAGTAGTACCCGGCGAAGCTCTAGGAAGCTTTCGCTTCCATCCACGTTTCGCGTTCCTGTCTTTCATCTTCTTA
>JAUELO010000342.1:4341688-4354552 GCA_032357855.1 Amphibolips quercusostensackenii
CAAACCACCGACATATTGGAATTTTATCAAGAAGTTCAGTGCGCAGCTCTGAGAAAATTTGACCCAAGAGATCTACGATATGCTGCCAATCATAATTTGGACTTGTTTAACGAGGTTGCCACAATAGCTAGACCACCACTGGAACCACCCGGAGGAAGGCCACCCATTCCGTCCACCGGTTACATTGTTTCCATATTTAAAGTGTTCGAAGGAGACGATGGACTCAAATTTGAACAAAACTGGCTCTATTGGACTGGTACGTATCACCTCTTACTCAGAAATAAATGTATTAATATATATTAATTTAAAAATTATATACAATTATTCTGATTGTCCATAAACTATCCACTTACAAAATAAGATTCTTTCAAAGTTAAAAGACATTTCCTAAATCTTACCGGAAATGTACAAAATTTGTCTTGCAGAACTTCATATTTGAAAAATCATATTATTTTTAAAGATTTTAATGATATAATATATAATAAAGCCAACAAAAATAGTCTTAACTGTCAAAAATAAAGAAAATAATTGCAACTTCATCACATTAAATAGCTGCAAAAAGAAATATAAGTTTTGATAATTGTAAGAATATTAAGAATTCAAAGTTGGCGAAATTTGAAAACATAAAAACAATTTTCTTACGGCCACGTAAAACTTACCTGACTTACTTACCCTTACTGACATTTTTTTAACAACTTATTAGTACGTCCACCTGAAATGAGATACCAAGTTGAAATTTTGTAAAATTAAATAAATGTCAGTAGTTCTAAATTTTTAGAATTACAAAAAAAAATATTTTTGATAAACATTTTTTGGTAATTCTGAAAATTAAAGACTACACGGAGCGAAATCGAGAAAGATTAATTCACGGAACTGCTCCTTCATTTTATAACTAGGTTTTGCCGTGAAACAAAAGCATGGACTTGTGATTCTCGATTTCAAACGTATCCGTGATTTTATTACTCTATAGCTTAGTGATATAAGTAGTCGGCCCTATATGATTCAAGGTCACGCTTTGCTGCGTGAACTAAGATCTCGGAAGCCTTGCTTTTAAAGCAACGGTATCGAAGTTTCAGGCATTAGGCCACGACCCCCTAACTCTCAGATCTCGAATTCTATGCATTTATTTCATAGAGTCTGAGACTTTAAGGGTCGGATCCTAACATGATTTTATTTCAAGAGGACGGGGACTTAAAGTCACAAAAAACAAGAAATAAAGTCATGCACGCGGTGATTTATTTTCACTGCCGCTGCCATAGAATAAAATCACAGAGTTCGAAAATTCATATCTTAAATTCTGTGTCCTTATTTCACGCAAAAATTTTTAGCTCTAAAATCACGCACTTCCGTGAACTCACATCTCACAATATCTCTCTCCGTGTATAGCAACGTTTTTTAGCGCCTGCTTTTATTTTATTTCCCAAGTTTTGAACTCTGTATATCATAGATAGGAATCGAGTAAATTGCATGTCCTTAAATGATTTAAAAACAGCTAAACAAAATTTTAAAGATATCTAACATTCATTAGCGAAAAAATTATTAGTTCTAATTTAAGAACTTGAAAATAATGATCATCTAGCTTTATAAAATTGTAAATGATTTTTACTAATATTTGAATTTTTGTCTTTATTCTAGGAGCCCGAATGATATATCGATACCTGCCAAAATCTGTGGGTCTTAGGCGCATTACACTTCACAAATCAATGTCTCAGGGTGACAAAACCTACTTATTAATTTGCGAGTGTTCACAACTACAAGATAATCTTTCAGCAGCTGCAATTTTATTGCCAGCCCTACGAGCTCGTCTCTGTGGATACATTGGCCTATACAGGCCCTCTGTCTGTTTCTGATTTTACAAAAGGAGCAATCTTGAAACCTTGAAACCTTTAGCTAATACCTAAATCCTATATCCTCAACCTCAACCTTATTTTCAACCTTACAGATCAATTTTTAATTCCAGAAAATGCGTGAGAATCCTGCTTACAAATCGCAATCAGTAAAACAATTTTTATTGCAATAAGTAATAAAATAGGCGACGAATTTTTACATACCCTTTACGTAATATTAATTGCAACATATCATACATTCGATGAACTGTGATATCCCACGATGCGTATATATCACAAGTATTCAATCGTAATTTCTCTAGCGGTTGTAATTTCAATCTAGATAGAAAAATTTAATGAGACTTGTGTCTTTAAACTTGATCAATTATTTGTAAAATTAGGACTTGAAGGGCATGTATCTTTATTGCCGAACGACTCTACAGTCTCCTCTATTTACCTTCACTCTTTTTACCTGGCCGCTTCCCCTCATTCTCGCTCGAGCTCTTCCCACACCATGATCGCAAAAGCTCGGCGTCCGAGAATTGTTTCTCTCTCTATTTACATTGCCGTCAATGTTTTAGCTGGTTTTAGACCTTTTAACGCAATTTCAAAGTGCAAAAAGTCATTATATGCTTTGTTAATGAGGTTGACAACAGGATTTAGAAAGAAAACGTATGTATGTAGATAAAAATTGCAGAAAATTGAACGCGAAGATATTGATAGCTGTTTTGTTTCACTGCGCTGTGCTCGCTGAGTCACGTGTCAACGTAAATAGAAAGCGAAACAAATCGCTTCAAGCAACGGTCAGGCTTGAGATTGGGAGAACATCCTTTCCACGAAAACTACTCCCCTACGGTCCCAACCGCGGCAAGATAAATAGAGGCGACTGTTTCAGGAAAAGGGAGTGGAAATTAAAGTAGGAAAATTATTTTATACAAGAAAGTGAGAGAAATAAGAAGCAGGCGTGCAAAAACTGAAAGAATGATTTGACAGATTGAGGTTGTGTTTACTTTCGTTTGTCTTCAATGATGTAGATGTAGATACTATAAAATTAAATTTTCGAAGTGAAAGCTCATAAAAATGATGCTAAAAAAATAATTATAGTTCAATATAAAATGATTCTTTATGAGTACAAACGGTCACGCTCTCCGCCATATTTCTAGTTGACACAGGGGTGTCACAGGGGTACCATCATCATAGTCACATGGGTGCTATCTCGCCCCTATAATATGTTGATAAGAAGTAGGGGTTTGACCAACATTATATCTGTCACCAGTCACAAAGGCGCCTTCCTGATCATCAAGAGACGTTGGAAAGGGGTAGGGGTTGACCAACATTATGTCTGTGACCTGTCACAGGGGTGCTATTCCGTCCCCACAAGACCTTGAAAAAGAGTAACATTTAACCAACATTATTTCTGTGATCAGTCACAGGGGTGCATTCCCGCACCTACGAGATGTTAGGGTGAGGTAGCGGTATGACCAACATTATTTCTATGACAGGTCACTGAGGTGCCTTTCCGCCCCTTACGAGACATTGAAAGGGGGTAGGGGTTTGCCCAACAATATTTCTATGACCAGTCACAGGGTTGCCTTCCCACCCCCCAACGAGACGTTAGAAAGCGGTAAGGGATTGACAAAAGTTATTATTGTGACAGGTCACAAGGGTGCCTTCATGACCTTCACGAGTCGTTGGAAAGAGGTAGGGGTTTGACCAACAATATTTTTATAACCAGTCACAGAAACGTCTCCATTCAGCGTCTGAAACTCTACCTTTACCTTTACCGCATTTATGCCTTTTGTTAATGAAAGTATCAATCCATTTCGAGAATATTTTATTGCTTTTATTATTCATTGTGTGTAGTGTACGCCCAACTACCATCTTGATGTGAAAAATGTATTTTGCGAGTAGAAATCATGTCCAGGTTAAGTAGTTAGTCGTCATAAGGTGTAGAGTCCAGTAATAACGTCAGTCTCACTAAACTTCGGTTAATGAAGGAAGAGTGTATGAACAAATCTGGAACCAAAAGAGTCATAGTTGGTTGGTGTTGTATACTTAGAAGGTCACAGTTTTAAAAACGTCCTTTGCAAATTGTCTAGACCCTGAAAGGGGTTTTGCGATGGCAGAACATTGGACAAGTCTCTGGTTTGAAACAAATGCAGTAACTGTTAAAAAGTAGGAGTGGAAAAGTGTAGCAATGACGTGAGGTGTAAAGGAAGCCAAATAAATTTAAAATTTGAAATTCCCGCCAAAATAAGTAACTGCATGCAGATGCGACTGTTACCGACCCCGTGCAGAAATTTAGTCATGGTCCAAACCGGGCCCAGGCTTGGCTAAACTAGGCCCTGGCCTGGTGATCTAGCCTGGGCCAAACTTGAATGAAACGCCGGTTATATCGCCAAGCTTGGACCAGGCTTGGCCCTGGTTTATTATCGATCCGCGTTTTCCTCAATTTCGTTATCATTTCTCAAACTTCTGCCAGAACTTGTGGTAACTTTATCTTCGGCGACATGATAATTTTCATTTTCCCTTCCAAAGTTTTGATTTAGAACATTTTTTCCAGTGATCTGATCTAAATTTCTAAATTGTGGTATTTCATTAATTATTTTATCGGGTTCTGATTTTTTCTAATCCTCTGCATTATCATTATTTATATACAATAATTTTTAATTTACAACCGTCATATTTGTTTCATAATTAGAAGTTTTAAATATCATTACATAAATTAACAGCATATTTACACTTTATAATTCGACGACAAAATTTTCTGACTTTGAGGTTAGAAGTTACGTGCAATCCTAATGTGAAAATATTATTTAGAATTAATACAAGTACTTACTTGCACTTTTACCGTGTAAGTATGGGATACTGCCGATTGCTCGATGCCTCCAGGTTCTTAGAGTGCTTTTTATTTAAGGCATTTTTATAAATTTAATTTCAATTATTATCACTTTGTAAAGGTTGACACTGAAAACTTGCAAGTAATAAGTAAAAAAGAGAATAAGACTGCGCCATCTGTCATCAATTTTAGGAACTTCGACACCAGCTGAGCCCAAGCTCGAGCCATTGCAAAATTCAAGCTAGACCCAGGCTAGGGACCCCCAGCCTGGCCCAAGTTTGGAATTGTCAAAAAACTTGGCGATTTCTGTACGGGACCGTGCTTCTTCGCAGTACGATCCTATCAGCTATGATCGCGATATGAAAGCTAATAGAAGTTACAAAAAAAAAAAATCAAGAAGCGAAATTTCTTACCTCGAAAAGGTCTACAAATTCATTTCAAATCAATTTTGCGTAGAACAAATAATTTTTGTTTTTATCGTGATAAAGCTTTTAAAAAAATTAAAAATTACATTTTCCAGATTAACTATGCGAGGAAGGGAAAAAATTTTGAAATAAAGAATTATTTATCTAAAAAGGATCTACAAATTTATACTATACCATTTTTTAACAAGAAAATATTAGAACCATTTTTTTACTGAAAGGTTTTAAATAAATAATGTAAAACTTCTCAGCTTTTCATAAGTTGTACAAGCTTTTATTCAGATTTACTTTTACAGTAAGTTACTTGTTTCAAGAAGGCTGAGCCTAGATTCACAGAAATTTGGTGAGCTTAGACCAAATACTTCGTTTTAAAAACATGTTTTTTTGTTGTATTATGAACATTCTGTGAACATTCCTTTATAAGCAACTTCAAATATTTTATATTTATCGTCATAATGTTGTCCATATTTGGTAGTTTTATCAATATTCTCATATATTAACAAATGTACAGTAGCAGGAGTTTTGCAATGAATTCCTTCTGCATTACTTCTTGAGAATGCGAGATGCCCTGGATTAATTACCGTCTAAAACCGATTATAATTTATTATAATATTAATTTGCAATACATACTATATAGCTAGGCGTAGGCCAAAAGTGACAAAGGATTCCTCAATCTTGAATGGGATTTTTATTTTTCATTATGTAGTCAGATAAAATATAATTTAATTGTTAAGGGCTCAATAAGCACAGATTATTGGAAAAGATTTTATATGGTTCATTCAGCAAATATTATTTTATTATCAATCCTGTACTTTTCATCAAACTGTTCTGTGGTGAGCAAATAGGTAGAAAAAACCCTATGTGTTATACAGTAATTCTTGTGAACTTTGACAGTTATGCATCGAAACCATTTAATTAAAAATTTCAAAGTTCAAAATTGTATAATAAAACTTGAAAATAGTAATTTTTTTAAATATAAAAATTACAATTTCTTTGCATAACAAATAGGAGGTATAATTTTAATTGTAATAGTGGAAAATTAGGTCATCTTACCGTCCCCCTTCTAATAAAGCACCTCTGATCTTTTTTGTAGTTAGCTACAAAATGATCAAAAAAAGTTCTTGCTAAAGCATTAAAGCCCTTGTAATAATAATCTTCTTCGCATATTTCAAAGCGTGTATATCTTGATGAATTTTTTTCGGGATAGTGTATGTAAAACTCCATCTGTAAATAATTGAAGAAGTTAGAAATCGCTATTAGTTATAAAACAATACAAAAACGAAGGAATTTTGTAAGTTTCAAAATACCTTTTGGATAATTCGAAAATAAATACATGAAAAAAAAATTAGTTAATTTATTTTTCATACATGCAGCCTACTGCTCTTCCATTTAGCAAATTTGTTTATCCAAGTTACGGTAATATCCCTTGTATCCTCAACTTTTTCCTGGTTGATGTTCGACGCTCTAAGGAATGTGTTTTCAGCGCCTTTCTTATTTATGTAGAAAAAGGTTCTTGTTAGGTTGACTTTAAATTCCGTCTATAAAAATTTATTCTACCATCAGATACTTTTGGTTTATTATTTAATTTATGCAATACTCACCGTGAAGGCAATATATGCCATCAAAAGTAAAATCTTCTTTAGCATATTTGACAAATGATTTTTAAACTGCAGTTTTAAAAACTTAAAAAAAATGTGGTCAATATTTTTTTCTTGGGGCTTTTATACTCTGTAGTGCAAAAAGAATCGTAGCTTCCTACTTCTGGCACTATCACCTATCGCGACTTCCACTTTTCGCTTTCATCCCACTACTGACACAAGCATGCGCAAACATTAAATAAAATGCTCGCGCAAAATAATATTTTTCCACAAAAATGTCCACATCCAAATTAACATGTTTATTAAGGTAGTTTCAATTTGTAAATAGCTAGCAATTATAGGCTAAATAGCAAAAAAATTCTTTTGGAAGAGAAACTTAAAATAATAGATCGTGTTGAAAAATGAGAGGCTGTAATCGATATTGCAAGAGAAATCGACACATATGTTACTCTACGTTACTCAAATATATTTTAATTTATTTATAACACGTTTTTACAAAAAAAATAAAAACAGTCAAGAATCACTTGTAATAATTATTCTCGGAGTTTATCAACTTGTGTTTTCCGAAAAAAAACATTTTTCAAAGTACGTAAATGCATTTACTTGAATCCTATTTCCTATTATCAAGAGAATATTCCTTAACAGCATTAATTCTCATCTAAACAAACATTCAAGAAAATGATTTTCTTGGCTAAAAAGTTCTCTACCATCTGATTGGCATTTGAATTAATGAAATTGTTCATATTTGAATCAGGTTTATTTAAATCAAAGACATAATTATTCATTCCATAAGAAGATTAAATGAGTTTAAAATATATTTATTTGTGACAAAGAGTTCATGGATTTATATCAAAGAAGCATTTATTTAGATCAAGAAATATTGGATTTACATCAATATTTATTCCTTTAGTTGAAGGGAATATTTCACTTTATTACAGAATAATAAATATTTTTCTTTAAAATATGAAGAAATGTTAAGAAGCATGAAAACGAAGGTAAGTAGCCTACTTTTAGTTTAAACAATTAAAAAAATAGATAAGTTCGATAAAACAGGAATTATCTACTGCAATTATTGGAACTAATAATAAGCTATTTACAAAGCCAATTATCTCCGTTTTGTACATTAAAGTGCAGCGGCATGATATTACACTTAATATTATAAAGCAAACTTAATTTTAGAATAAATTTTCGAGTAAAAAGGTGCTAATTAACTTAAAAAAATGAGCAAATAATTGATAGACAATTATTTGTTTGATGATAATTAAATTAACGGAATTTGTCGTTTCTTATCTTTTTTTGTAACGTTTGAGAGATTTTTAAATAATTTTCTTTTCGACCCTACACCCTCTTTATTCAATTACACCTCGCGAGAAGAGACTGTAGGTACGTATTTGACCTCAGATATATAATTCTGTAGTCATACATTAGAATTTAGTTTACTGCTGTCCTTCCATATTTCCAGGGATGAAGGCCATGTTGAAAAGAAATCCAGTTAGCAAGCTTATAATCTATCCGAAAATAATCCCCTAGCCTGAACCTTTTCAAATAGCTCTCCTGTTTTCGGGTCTCTAAAAGCCTTAACACACTCAAATTTTTAAATCTTTACAGCAGGGGGTTCGAACGAGTAATAACAGTCGGCATGAAAATATGGTCGCAAGAGGATTTAGGCTGTCTCGTAAGACGATCTCGGTCATAACCAAGAACTAATCCAAGCTGACATTTATTGCGACCATAAAGGGTTTAAAGGAAGCTGCAACCTTGGGCCAGCCAATATTTTCAATTTCGAAAATAACTATCGGTGATGACACAACTCTGTACCCCCCACCAGCCCTGGTGGGTCCTATTCGAATGTCTGACTGTAATTTTCCAAAGATTCCTTTCCCGGCGTCTTGGGCCTTGCTGGGGGTAAGCTGAGAGCGGAGGAGCAGAAGCAGCCCCCGCAAACTGGAAGGCATCCAGAAAAGACAGTCGATCTTTCCTCTTCTAACTCAAATTAAGTTCTTCGTGAGTAGACTGGCTTCATACGACAACCTGGCAATCATCCCTGGACTGTGGCATCATTTTGGTTAAATGTGAATTTCTTTACATTACTGTGGCGTTACTTTGCCGTTCTTTCTTCTTTGTGAGTAAAATAAAGGCTTGCTGCTCCTGAGCATAACTTCATTGTACTTTCTTTCCTTTCCACGCTTTTATTCTTCTGCTTAATTTTAATTTTATTGCAAAACATGGTGAGACCTCCCTTTAACAGAATAAGTACCCACTCCAGAAGTATCTCAGCCGCGTGGAAGATTTCTTTTAAAAACTAAATTCCTTCTCTTTAATTCACTGTGAGTCATGTGATATGTTCATAATAAATATCTTGCCGTACGCCCACTCAGGACGTAACAATTCGTCAGTGAATTATTATTTGATTTGTCCTGAACCAGAAGCCCAGCAAATAATCATTTAACAAGACAAAAAGAACTTTAAACATTTTTTTAGTTTTTTACTGGTTTTTTAGATCTGCTTTTTGTTTTTAATGGTTTAAAATTTTTTATATCACAAAAAAAAATTTAGTATTTCAGTTTATCGCATGCCTAAGAAAAATATATTACTCCAATTAACGTTAGCTTTGGATGCGTAGTTCTGTTCTCTAGTGTCATTTTCAAGGGATTTATAATATCTTTAGTAGTTTAAAAAAAGTTTATTTTATCATTGGTTTTCAATTTTTGATTAATTCAGAAAGCATTTTAATTAAAATTACTAAATTATGAAACATCTTTAATTTTTTTTATGACTTTAAATCATCAAAACTGAATTACTTGGAATTTTAATACTCACATTTTAAGAATTTCTATTCGTTAACGTTCAAAATTATTCATTCTTATCTTTAACGCATTAAGGATAAGTTTAATTGATGAAGTTATTTGAAAATAACTATAATATTATATAAATATATAATATTATTATATATATTATATTACTATATATGTAGTATTATATTAATCATAAATGATGCATAATTGCATATTATCTTAATTGCAGAGAGAGAGAGAGAGAGAAGCATGTATTATAGTATTGTATAATCATGTGTCAGGAAAGCAACGGTAAGTAAAAAAATATTTGCATGCGAAAGTCGAAGAAAATATATGTACCTTGACATAAAAGGGGGGGGATCGGAAAAGTTTTGTAAAATAGTAAATTTTTAAAAAGAAACTAGAATTAGAATTTATGTCGATACATTAAAGACCAATATTATCGACACAACAAAATTTATTAGTTAATACAACTGCCGTCTAACTCAATCTTTAAATGATATCCATGTTCTTGAATAGAAAAAATTTCTTAAGTATATTATTAAAAGTATTCACATACTAGTATCAAAATCAAATAGTTCTACCTCATTATTCATTGTTCGATTGACGATTATATTTAATAAAATTTCGATTTTGTATTTAAAAATAATAGTAGAGTCAGCTTCTGTGTTGAACAAGAATTTGAGGGGAGGATGGTCTCCCAAATGTCACAAGAGGGGCGTTTGGGTAAAAAATCACTAAAAACAGCGTCAAACGATATGTGAATGCTCCCATATTATTATTGACGTAATAATCAGAAAATAATGTGATATTTTATGCAAAAATTTTGAAACACAAAGTTATTTATATAACATTTGTTTTATCAAAAATTTTTCATTGACGCCTTTTACCATTTGATCAAAACAATAAGATTTTAAATTATGACAGACAATTTTTTGGTAGAAAACATCTTCAAAACTTTACAAAATCCAATAAAAAAATTAAGTTATTACATATATGCTTATTTGTTCTTTTTTTTTTGTCAAAAACTTTTAGTTCCGGATTGTAGTATGGTTTATTTAATTTCAGGTTTTCATTAAATATATTATTCTATTTTATTACTTTATAAATAAAATTTACTATATTAACGTTTCAGATGTACCAGAGTACTTTGAATTATCGTCAACAGTGGTTGTTGGTAGGTCTATCATTGGGGACCGGTACAGTACTGCGAAACTGGAAACAAATAATCTTGATTCTGAAGATTATTTTATAGAAGAACTGGGAAAAATTGATTGAAAATCATCTTTTACCGAAGAAAAACCTGCAACGCATTTCGTAAATCTCTTTACTTTTTGTAATCAAGTAGAACGATCACTTGAATCAACACCGCTTGATCTGTCCGTAGGGCATGAAGAAAATTGTTGTGACCAAAGCGATATTCTTAGTACTGCATTGAATAAATCTATTATAAATTCGTCAGGATTTAACAATGCGTCTTCAGCACAGATTTTTTCGAAGCGTGTATTCAATGATTCTTTATCACAAATTATAAATATACCAATAATAATAAAGTTAATGACGAGGAGTCGAAAGAATATGAATCTCCAGAAGACAACATAGAAAAGAAAGAGAACCATGTAAATTATCTTAAAACTGAAAAAGAATCAATGAAGAATGACAAATTATTAAAAAGAAAAGAAAGTCATCCCGTTCTTTCTCCTTGCAAAGATAGCTGTCGTTTTAATTGAGAAAAATACATATCTCCTAAAAATATACAGAATCTAAAGAAAGCATTCTGGAAATTAGGATGGATTGAGAAAAGATTTCTTATACCGGTCATTAAAACGCGAACCTATCAAGCGGCGAAGGATAGAATCATTAATAGGCAACAATAATTTTAGTTATCATATGTTGGATGATGATCAGTTTAATTTGAGGCAAGTATTCGAAGACATATTGAATCATATGAACCAAATGTATTTCATTATCGTCGCGCTCATGCGCCTAATAGAGGATATTTGTCAACTGAATTGACCATAACAGACATGTGCAAAAAAATCCCTGGGAAAAATTCCTTCGAGTCTTGTTCCTACAAACTTTATAGGTCAGTTGTTCAGAAAGTGAATATTTCTTTCACCAAATTAGGTCAAGGGGAATACGAGCGTTGTGAGGCCTTCGGAGTGCATCATCCTAATCATGGACAAAAAAATTTAAATGCCAATTGTGACGACTGTCGGGAATGGTCACTTCATAAAAATAGAGCAAAATCAGCTCGCCAAAAGTACACACATGACAGCAAAAACTCTTGTTAGTCGACTGACAGTACGTATTATTCCGGCGATTTACAAAAAGTGATCATGCTGCCTAGAATGAACGAATTGAAAGTATCTGTCTTCACTCAAAGAATAATAGCCTTTAATTAAAGTTTCTTTCTATTAGGATCTAATTAACCCGTGTAGGAATCCAATCAGGGATCCGTCCGGGTCCCGGCCGGATAGCTCCGGTTTTAACTGGGCGCTGGCCGGGGAAACTGGCCGAAATCCGTCTAAAAACGTCACGGTAAACTGGTCGGATCCCAGCTTCAATACCGGCCGGGATCCGGTCGGGCAACCCGGCCACAAAGCGGTTAAAAAATAATGCTTCAGGCGAGGAATTGGTAACTTAATTTGACTTTTAAGGCTCATCGTTAAAAATTCCGTGAACATTAGAAGTATTTAAAATAATAATTATCCGAGCACTAACTGTGGTTTTCAAGCTGATTACTGAAATGAGGTTGATTTTATTAACGGAGCACGATTTTATTTGCGAACTTCGAGGAGATGACGCGACAAGAGTGCAGTGTGCATTACCGTTCGATGTGAGCAGATGTGAAAAACTGAAACTTACTAAGTGTCTACGCAGACGCCAGACGCAGAACGTATCAGTCATGACAGTAAATTTAAGAGTGTACAGACTGAAAATTGTCTGAAATTTGAGATAATTATAAGCATTGTAACAATTTTGCTGTTGCACATTGCAAAATCGATAACAGATTTATTTAATAGGTTAAAAAATGTTGGAAAAAATTAAATGTGTTTTTTTGAAGAACTTAAAAAAGCTCATTACTGTTTTACTGATCTAATAAATCTTTAAATAATACTTTCCAAATGATAATTCATTTAGCATCCGTGAGTTCGTTTTTAGTAATGCCATGGTTCTTAAAAAATGTGTCATTTCTAAAAAAAAAAGTATTGTGGCCAGTGCCCGGTCGGCTTCCGTCCATGAAATCTAACCAGGGTTGGCCCGGCTAATAACCGGCCGGCTTCCGACTACGTACTTGAAGTAAAATGTAGCTCGGTCGGCTCCCGACCGGTTCCTGACCATAAAACCTAACCAGGGGTAGCCCGTCCGGGATCCGCCCAT